>JAKUAJ010000364.1:0-12428 GCA_030562865.1 Kodamaea lidongshanica (nom. inval.) | reverse complement strand
AACTACACTCACTGAATTATAATCGTTATCTCACTCACTCACAACTGCACTGACTACAATCGTAATCTCACTCATACATTCACTCACTCTCAACTGCACTCACTGAATTATAATCGTTATCTCACTCACTCTCAACTACACTCACTGAATTATAATCGTTATCTCACTCACTCACAACTGCACTGACTACAATCGTAATTTCACGCACTCACGCACTCACAAACTCGCTTCGCTCGTTTGTTCGTTTGTTTGATGGACCAAATCTTTGCAAAAGCAAGCAACCAAGCAGTTACATTTGCAATAAGATCAGGAATATCTCTAGCATCAGGATATGCCATAAAAACAATTACAAAGTTGATAGATCGTATTCCCATAGGGGAGCGACAAAGAATCGAGTCAATGAAGAACAAACTTCAAACCAAAATCAATATTCTTAATGTTTCCATTGACTTAATCAAATTGGCATCTGCTAGAGGAAACACAACTTTAGAAGCCACCTTGGTATTAATTGACGAATTGAATGCAGAGTTTGACGTTTTTGAAGATACAATCCAAGGGCTTTTAAATTCGTTCTCAGGCTCCAATGAAAAGGAATCCATTCGGAAGTTAGAAACTTACATGACTCAATTAATGGATCAAGTGAATGATGCCATTCCAATCATCAACTTATCATTAGTCACTTCGGGAATAAACATGAATGGTGCCGTTCAAATTGGTACAATCTCTCCTGGTCGACTTCTTCAAGCTTCTTCCTTACTTGCAAATGCCAAAACTCTTGGAACAATTGGACCTAAATTCGACTTGGTAATGTATTCCATTTTTTATAGCCCTTCAAGAGCAAAGGAAGATGCTCTCTCAGGAATCACCTGGAAAGAAGAATTTGCTCGTGCAACCATAAGCATCAAATCAACTTCCAAATTCCACTACACTTTTGATATTATGGAAGATTTAAATGATGGGAGATACCATGAAGATGAAGCTAGAATCAAAAAATTTGAAGTTTGCTCCATTGAACGTATGTTTTTTAGTGCCTCTGGAAAGTTACTCCGTTTGGAAGGAAGAAACTCGCCGGTATTAATCATTAAATTGGCTCATAAAGATTCAGATGAATGGATAGCTTTGGGTCAAATTCATGAAGGAGAATTTGACGACCTGGATGATCTGGAAGATCTGGAAGATGATGATGATGAGGACGATACAAAAGAGGATAAAGAATCATCTCTTTCATTATTAGAATACCTTCTCAGACTTACCAAACTACAACAACAAGAGCAAAAATCAATTCTTAAAATGAAGGATGAAACTCTTGCATTATATTTACATGATCAAGAACCCATCAATGAGCTCTCGAACCCTGTACCTAAAACTTTGAAGAAGAAGAAAGAGGCAAAGGAAAGATTGGATAACGTGGAGAGCTCTCAAATGCATAAATCAAACGTGGAGAGGTTGAAGCATTTGGATATTAGTTGATTTTAATAATTATGGTGTAGCGTTGACGGGTATGTGATTATACGGTCGACGGGTATGTGATTATACGGTCAACGTGTATTCTGAGGTATAACATCCAGAGATGATGATATCAAAACTAGAGAAGATACAAAAAATAACTTTATACTCGTTAACTCTATTATATTGAATTGTCGCAAGAAAGGCTTGCTAAATAAGAAAGGCTTGCTAAATATTCAAGTATCATCAAGGCTTGCTAAATACTCTATCAAGAAAGGCTCTAAATACTCTATCAAGTATCACCTCAAGAAAGGCTTGCTAAATACTCTATCATGTATCATCAGCTTACACAATTTTTTTGTTTAAATAGTCAATTTATTATGCACCTTCGTTGTAAAACTCGTTAGCCTTTTCAAATGACGGTACAAAGTCATGAAGCAGTGGAATTCCCAAATCGAAATCTAGTTTACTTATTGATTTATCTGGAGGAACAACGTTTGTTAAGTTTGTATCCGAATAGAAATTCAGATATGATGACGAAGCACTTAAACCTGAATGATCAAAACTTTGACTTTCGAGTTGAATAGGGAATTGATTACGTTGACTTTGAAGATTTGGAACTTGATTTGAGCCTAATCCAGTTCTTCCAAAATGGCCAGACTCATCACCAAACCATTGAGATGTTAAAGAAGGATTAAAGTGAAGGGCATGATCTGTTGAAGGTGGGAATGCTGATGAATTCGAAGCATTGGGTAAATTCCCAGATGCTAAGTTTGTATGTTCAGTAGATCGATTCAGCAGGTTTGATGCTAATGACATCACAGATTCCGGTCTTTTGGGTCTTATAGGTTGATAATGTGTTCCCAGATTCGAAATTATCGAACTCAATGAAGCGTTCAGTCCTGCATGAGGCCTTTGAGGTTTTGGTTGATGTGGTACTGATTTAACTTGTTTTTTAGTTTCATTTTTGATTGAGTTCTGTCGCCTTAATTTCAGTTCATGAGAGACAAGTTGTTTTTCTGTAAAATTTGGTTTGCCCATAAATAATGGGAATAAATCCATTTCACCTTCGGACTTTTGAGATTCTTCCAATTTGGGGGATTCCAGTATGCTCAGTTGATATAAATAATCATTTTGTTTTTCAGGGTCCGAGGGGAATATATCATATGTATTATCAAATTGAAGCATTAAATCTTCAAAGTTGATGTTTGAGAAGTTTAAGTCATTTTCAAGTGGGAGTGGAAGTTTTATTTGATCATCTATTGATTGTGTTTGTTGTTGAGGTTGTGTTTGTTGTTGAGGTTGTTGTTGAGATTGTTTTTGTTGCTGTAGTGGTAAAACAGAAGAAACACCAATTACATTTGTAGAACCATTGGTAACATTTAAACCACAACCAACTTTCCTTTTAGCTTTATCCAGTGTAAGAAATACTTGACCCTTTTGATGATTTCCACAAGTACATTGCAGTGTAATATGACATTGACAAATGTGTGATGTTCCAGTTAGTTTACCCTTCTTTCCACAAGTACATGAAATATGTTGGTTTTTAACCTTTCTTTGCTCTCGACAGTGCAGACATTGCAGAGAAGGTCTACCTTTAGGTTTAATCATAGTTAGCGGTTGGTCGGTGTGGGAACAAGTTGTGACCCTATGCCCTCTAATACACCTCTCACAGGCATACTTGACTCCGTTAATTACAACCATACACCTTTAGTTGCTCCCGACAATTAAACCAATAGAGTCTCCAAAGCCTTGATACTAGTAAGGGTTGTTAAAAAAATTCCTGCAACACCTTGGTATATAAAAAAAATTGCTTTACTCTTGAGTTACATGCAGAGAAAGAGCAAAAAAAAAAAAATCATCATTATGTGCACTCTCCAGACAGTGAAGGAGGTTGGGAAGGAGAGTGGGAAGGATATGTTGTACTAGTTAATTATGATAATCCATAGTGTGACAGTCAGTGAATTGATAGCAAGTTGTTTGAGAGTTTGTTCCATTTATATTTATATAACTTATACACCATAAGAATCTTAAATAAGGCTTATATAGGGGCATGCATAAGATGATTATACGGTGACATCTAGAGATTATATACTCAACGATACATTATTTGACATCTAGAGAATTTATATACTCAACGATACATAAAAATTACCAAGAAAGAGAACATAAAGCAGAAGCGATCAATATTCACTCAATGTAAAAGTTAGTTCACTTGGTTTATAAATTATATTCACATCACATACTACATCACATACTACATCACATACTACATCACATAATCCATCACATAATACATCACATAATACATCACATACCACATCATATAACTCATCTAAATGATTCAATAAACCCGCAAATGAACAATCCACCGATCGCACAGTCCAACTATAAATAAAACCCTGGAACTACAATGTATCACAAAATAAAATAACAGTCCGGGCTTGTAGAACGTATTGTCTTGTAGAGTTTCAAAAAAGATTACAAAAAACCAATTATGCACAGTATTTAGGAATCCATGAGAAGGCATTGTTCTACCCAGCTGTTACTTTTAATGTCTCTATGAAATTAACGTTAATATGTGGTATACCCACTGCATGTTTGTTAACGTATTTGAGTCTTTTGTAAGATTGAGTGTAAATATATTTATTTAACAATCAGAGAGCTCACCACAATGTGTATAGTGATAAAGTTATACATTTTAGGGGCTTTGAAGAATATACACAGAAGTTCAATGTACAATGAAACTAACCTTTAATATGTACCGAAATAATAGAACCAACAAAGTGAGTGAGTGGGGAAAGTGAACGAACGAAGCAAGTGAGTGAGTAGGGAAAGTGAACGAACGAAGAAGGTGAGTGAGTAGAGAAAGTGAACGAACGAAGCAGGTGAGTGAGTAGGGAAAGTGAACTCACTTACTCACGAACTCGTTCGCTCGCTGACTGACTGACTGACTGAGTAGGGAAAGTAAACTCACTTACTCACTTCGCTCGTTCGCTCGCTGACTGACTGACTGAGTAGCGAAAGTGAACTCACTTACTCACTTCGCTCGTTCGCTCGCTGACTGACTGACTGACTGAGTAGGGAAAGTAAACTCACTTACTCACTTCGCTCGTCGCTCGCTGACTGACTGACTGACTGAGTAGCTAAAGTGAACTCACTTACTCACTTCGCTCGTTCGCTCGCTGACTGACTGACTGACTGAGTAGGGAAAGTAAACTCACTTACTCACTTACTCACTTCGCTCGTCGCTCGCTGACTGACTGACTGACTGACTGAGTAGGGAAAGTAAACTCACTTACTCACTTACTCACTTCGCTCGTTGACTGAGTGAGTGAGTAGCGAAAGTGAGCTCACTTACTCACTTCGCTCGTCGCTCGCTGACTGACTGAGTAGGGAAAGTGAACTCACTTACTCGCTTCGCTCGTTCGCTCGCTGACTGACTGACTGAGTCGTGAAAGTGAACTCACTCACTCGCTTCGCTCGTTCGCTCGTTCACTAAAGCTTACCAAAAGAAGGCCTTAAAAGAGGCTCATAATTCAGACTAAACATCTTATCCTCAGAAGCCAAACGAGTGGAGAAATTTCTAAAGTCAACAAAAGATTCATCCAATTGATCAATCAGAGTTGCACCAATGAGTTTCATGTTCATTTCAAGCTCCTCTTTTAAAATCCCAATAGCCTTTTTCACCCCTTCATCTCCATAGGTGGACATTGCGTAAAGGAAAGGACGGCCTATTCCAACACCTTTGGCACCAAGACATACCGCCTTAAGTATATCTGTAGCTCTACGAACACCTCCATCAATGTAAATCTCAATCTTGTTTTGAAGACCCTTTTGTTTTAAAATAGGGTTTAATTCTGCCAAGATTTCAATAGGAGGTCGAGAATAGTCCAATTGTCTTCCTCCATGATTTGAAATTACAATGCCATCCACACCATGCTCGATAGCTTTGAGAGCATCGGAAACAGATTGAATGCCTTTTAAAACTATTGGTAAGTTTGAAAACGACCGGAACCATTTAATATCATCCCAGCATAAGGAGGGATCGATAAATTTAGATATAGCTCTAGTTGTACCTTGTTTATTTTCAGAAAGTTGACTATCATCTCCTTGGACTTTAGCGATCATTTTGACTTCTTTCAGTCTCATATCTTTCTCACGACGTCCTAATTGAGGCGCATCAACAGTGATGAATAGTCCTTTAATCCCACGTTTTTCAGCATGGATCAAGATGTCTTCTGTAATTTTTCGATTCCCATTAACATAAACTTGAAGCCATTGAGTTTGATTGTCTTTGGCTGCATCGATAATTTCATCCAACAGACACGATGCTAGCATACTTATCATCTGAGGGATTTTTCCTTCATGAGCACCTCTAGTGAGTACTGTTTCTCCATCTTTATGGCCTAGTTTTCCCAATGCCGTTGCTGTGACATAGAATGGGGCGGCAACTTTTTCTCCCAACATGGTTGTTGAATAATCAACTTTTGAGACATCAATTAAAACCCTTGGTTGGAAGAATATTCTGGAGTAACCTATATGATTTTCACGAAGAGTGATTTCATCATCACTTCCTGATGAATAATAAGCCCAAGCAATCTTATCTAATGTTTTACTCGCTACAAATTCAAAATCATGAAGGTTGTAGATTGCATCCAAGCTTGGTTTTTCCATTTCATTTTGACGTCTCTGGAGCTCGTATTTATCTGGAGCATCCTCGTCTTCATCTTCTTGTTCTTGATTGTTTGTTTCTTTTGCCAAATGGAATGGTTGCTTATTGGTATGTTCATCATATTCAACATCGAATTCCCCCACAATCTCGGAGTTCTTCACTATCGGTGCTGAAGTTGTTGATGGAGTTTTTTTTGAGGGGTTTGATTGGGTTGTTGTATCACGTTTAACTGGTCCTAGATGATATTTTGGTTCTAAAAACTTTTGTAAAGTATCTGAAGGGTGGATCGGATCAAATGCTTTGGTTGCATCTTTGCCAGCATATTTTAACACAATTGCAGATCCTCCGGGATGTTCATCAATGAAATCACTCAAATCGTAAACCTTATCGTGGATTATGACCCAACAGTCGTCCTTGGTATTATGTTTCTTTACGTCAGATATATCCATTTGCTTTTTTTTGGTACAAGGGGGAGTTCTATGTAATTTCAAATGCGGAGTTTGGTTATCAATTTTGTGGCTTATGGTGCTGCAGTATGGAGATTGCTCTGGGTGAGCAGAACGAGCGAACGAACGAGCGAACGAACGAGCGAAGCGAGTGAGTTCGTTTGTTCGTTCGTTTGTTCGTTCGTTTGTTCGTTCGTTTGTTCGTTTGTTTGTTCGTTCGTTCGTTCGTTTGTTCGTTCGTTCGTTCGTTCGCTCGTTCGTTCGTTCGTTCGTCTTCGCTCGTCTTCGCTCGTCTTCGCTCGTCCGCTCGTTCGTTCGCTCGCATTATAGATGAATCAGCTTTAACAATCTACATGAAAATACGTGATTCACTTATGATTAAAATGGCAATAACCTTATGACATTAGGGCCGAACGAATCAACTCATTAGTCGAATCAACTATTATTCAATTAATGGCAATAACCTTATGATATTAAGGGTGGACGAATCAGCTAGTATTCAATTAATGACAATAACCTTATGATATTAAGGGTGGACGAATCAGCTAGTATTCAATTAATTCCTCTTACATCTTAATACAGGTTAGTATTTCATATGAAATAATCAAAACAAACAACTCGTTCCATTCTATGTTTGCTCTAATTTCTCCTTCATTACTCATGTGGCTCATCTTATCATTATTCAACTCTTGCTCCTGTTCTTGCTGCGTTTGTCCGTTTTGATCCCCGGAATTTGGATAACACAAACCCACTCAATCGCCCCGACTTCTCCACACAATCAAACCAAAAAAAAAGTACTTAAATAGTCGATTAAATCCTAGTAAGAGTAATTAGGTATGCATAATCTGATAATTATTGTTGGAGGTGGACTTGCGGGTCTAAGTGCAGCACATCAAGCATATCATAGAGGAGCCAATGTAATTTTGCTTGATAAGCAAGGATATTTAAGTGGGAACTCAGGAAAGGCAACTTCAGGGATTAATGGAGCTCTTTCACGTACTCAAGTGACTCTTAAGATAAAAGATTCAGTTGAACAATTTTATAAAGATACTTTAGCTACAGCTAAAGATCGTGCTAATCCTGAATTGATTAAAGTTTTAACATACAATTCAGCAGATGCAATTCATTGGTTACAAGAAGTATTCAAATTAGACCTTACAATTGTTCTGAGATTAGGAGGTCATTCACAACCTAGAACTCATAGAGGTAAAGATTCAAAATTTCCGGGAATGGCAATAACTTATAAATTACTCGAAACTTTGGAAGATTTGGCTGAAGCTGAACCAGACCGAGTTCAAATATTGAAGAATACACAAGTGATTGATCTCATAAAAGAAGGAGACTTTAAAGTGAAAGGAGTCAAATATAAAGATTTGAAATCAAAAGAAAAAGGTGAATTATATGGACTGGTAATATTATGTACTGGAGGTTATGCAGCAGATTTTACCAAAAACTCCTTACTTCAAAAATATAGACCTGATATCATTGGATTACCACTGACCAATGGAGTACATGCAACGGGAGATGGTCATAAGATTGTTTTAAAAAATAATGGTCAAACTGTAGATATGGATAAAGTTCAAGTTCACCCAACAGGATTAATTGACTTGAATGATCATGATACAATTTCTGGTAAATCTACTCCAAGATTTCTTTTCTTGGGCGCAGAAGCTTTAAGAGGAGAAGGTGGTATCATTTTAAATGGTAAAGGTGAAAGATTTGTTGATGAATTAGGTACAAGAGATCACGTTAGTGGTCAAATGGAGAAACAAATTAAAGCCGGAAATGGTCCAATTCGATTGATTCTTAGTCAAGATTCTGAAGAAAGATTAAAATTTCATATCAAACATTATCAACTGAGAAATTTGATGAAGAAAACTACAGGAAGTGAATTAATCAAAGAATTAGGTCATAAAGATTCTCTGATTTTGAAAAAGCAATTGGCTCAATATAATGAAGCTGCTCAAGGTAAAATTAAAGATCCTTATGGTAAACTTTATTTTCCTGCAACACCATTCATATTTGATGAAAAAAAAAATTACTATGTTTCCTTTATAACTAGAGTACTTCATTTCACTATGGGAGGGGTTCAAATAAACGGCAAAACCCAAGTGTTATACCAAAACGGAAATCACACATTTGAGGGACTTTTTGCTGCAGGAGAAGTTGCTGGAGGTATACATGGGCATAACCGATTAGGAGGCTCTTCTTTATTAGCATGTGTCGTTTATGGTAGAGTTGCTGCAGATGAGGCTACAAGGTATTTTTTGCAGTCTCTAATTACTAAGGAAGAACAAAAGAATGAACATACTGAAAATTTAGGAAATTTATCAAGTACAGCTAATGATAGATTGGGTATGATTCATTTGCACATTGATCCTTTAAACCCACAAAAGTTTGTTGTGGAATGGAAAATGCAACCTGAGTTTAAAAAATCAACAGATATTCCGCCAAAATCTAGTCCGGCAAAATCTAGTCCGGAAAAGAAGCCTCCATATAAAACCTTTACAATTCCTAATAAAGAATTCACTGCTGAAGAAGTTGCAAAACACAACACCGCTGATGATTGCTGGGTGATTATCAAAAATGTTGTTTTAGATCTTACTCCATTCTTGAATGATCACCCTGGTGGGAAACATAGCATTGTGACTTATGCAGGTAAGGATGCTACGGAAAGTTTTGAAATGTTGCATGAAGATGTATTTATATCAAAATACACTGCAAAGAATGTATTGGGAGTTTTAAAGGGAACAAAAAGTTTATTGAAGATTTAGGGCATTCACAAACGAACAAAGTGAGTGAGTTGGTGCGTGATGTAGAGATTAACACCAAGTTATATCGTTTTAATATATATATCTATTATATTTGCTCGTTTCCATATCTATTTCATTCTCTTTGCTCAGGTCATGGAGTGTCATCAAATGCCTGGTATCAACGAAAAAAGTTAAAACAGCACTTGAGAGTAAGTATTGGTTTCATAGATGAGAGAGCTCTCCAGTAGAGCTCTCCAGTAGAGCTCAATTAACTCTAAGCTAAATGATATTCTGTATGACACAGAAAGTGATTAGACCAATAGAATACCAAATGCAGCTCATGCAAATTATTCTATACAGGCATCGGAAGGGGCCCGCAAAATTCGGAGATCAATGTTAGCAAGAACAAGTGATGGTTGCAAATACAAATTATTTAATGCTATATATCTATTATATAGAAAATACAAGGAGCAGAAGCTCTTGCTATATGTCACATCTATTATATAGAAAATACAAAGAGCGGAAGCTCTGATTTTGATTTTGATTCCTTCTAATGATCTAAAGAATCTTTATAAGCTTGTTCCGAAAGTAATTCTTCAGTAGATTCTATGGCTTGAGGCTCGGATAATTTAATTTGAGCTATCCAACCATTACCCATTGGGTCCTTGTTAATAAGTTGTGGCAGAGATTCTAACAATTCGTTGACAGCGACAATTTCACCAGCAACAGGAGAGTATATATCGGAAGCAGATTTCACAGATTCAACAGATCCAATGGTGTCACCGATTTCAACTTTATCACCAACCTCAGGCAATTCCACGTAGGTCACATCACCTAAAGATTCACTGGCATAATGAGTAATACCAACAAAGGAGCTGTCATCCTCGAAAGTGGCCAACCATTCATGCTCAGCAGTGAATTTAAGGGACTTTGGGCCTTGTTGCATGTACTTGTACACAAACGATCCCTTATCCAACATGTAGTTTGAGCTGTTGAAGGAAACTCTTGAAGTTGACAAGTTTCTTGGGAGACTCTTTAACACATTGGACCTCACACTGGTTCTTAACAAAGAAGCAATCATTGTTTTATAAAAAATGCTGTTTTTTTTTTTCTGACTTTTTGACTCCAACATCAGAGTCAATTTTAGGTGAATAAGCCAACAACGTTTCCATCACATTCTTTAAGGTTTATTAGTAGATTATGGTTAAAGCTGGAGAGAAGAGTATAATGGGGCAATAGAGTTGAAGTATAGAACTGTTAAAGTATAGAACTGTTAAAGTATAGAACTGTTAAAGTATAGAACTGTTAAAGTATAGAACTGTTAAAGTATATGTTGTTAAAGTATAGAACTAGTATAGAACTGAGGTTGGATTGGAGTATGATATTATTTCAGATAATGTAAATGGAGGCCATTTTAAAGTGTTTGAAGGGGAAACTGATGGTTTTATCTATGAGTATTAATAGATATTGGTGATTTTTTGTAAAAAATCTATGATTTTATTCGCAACCGGAACACAGTCAGATGAAGATGAAGATGAAGTTGAGAAGTTTCAAAAGAAGAAACCTTAAACTTTGAAGTGTACAGAATGCTGGTTATTTAGAATTTGGAAACATCATTGGTGTGTGAATGGATGAGTGAATGCTCTTGTACTACATAGCTTATTCACGAACGAGCGAAGTTACGAAGGGAGAACACACGAAGTTACGAACTGACGCACTCACTCAAAAGTTCTACTCACTCACTCACTCACTCAAAAGTTCTACTCACTCACTCACTCACTCACTCACTCAAAAGTTTGCTACTCACTCACTCACTCACTCACTCACTCAAAAGTTTGCTACTCAACCACTCACTCACCCACTCACTCACTCACTCACTCAAAAGTTTGCTACTCAACCACTCACTCACCCACTCACGCACTCACTCACTCAAAAGTTTGCTACTCAACCACTCACTCACCCACTCACTCACTCACTCACTCAAAAGTTTGCTACTCACCCACTCACTCACCCACTCACTCACCCACTCACTCACTCACTCGCTTCGCTCGTGTGTGTTTGGCTTATTAAACACCTTACACCAAATCACTCTTCAACAGTAATCACCAGTATGCAAAAATCTTGTGTATTAGAAACATAAAGTTGCCTTATTGTTATGCAAAGTCTAATTGACTTATACACGGCAATTATTTGTATTTAAACAAATGATGTCAAAGGGAGTGAGTTGTAAACTATTATCTTCATTGAATCATCTTAACTCCATTAAATCATCTAAACTCCATTGAATCATCTTCATCTCCATTGAATCATCTTCATCTCCATTGAATCATCATCAACTACTTAAATCTAAACTCAATGTTTCATTATATTACATAAAATCACGTATTCAAAACTCAACGCGAAAGCTTGCTACATATGTCTCATAGCAATATAAATTTACAAATACATAGTAGCCCCGACCAAATTTCAGACATTAACTTAATTCTTACAGGCTAGTAATTACTTGAAGTGAACAGCGATTGGAACAACAATCACAATGATTACAATAATGACACCAATAATCAAACACAATCTCATTTTCATATCCTTCCACCACATATCCTTTCTGACTCTGTTAGCACCTCTTCTAAAGCCTTGAGCACTAATGGCCAAGTTGTCAGTTTTGTTTTCTATGGAATCAAGGCGCTCACCTCTTTCAGCAACCTTGTTGATATTATCTCTCATTATCCCAACGGTGTCATCAATTTGCTAAAAATCTGTTAGTTGCTTTGATCATCAAAAAACATTGGGTTTACGTACAGCTTGAATCTGTGCGGTTCTGGAATTCGATTGTTCCCCGGTGGTTTGGTGGGGGATATATGGGTCGTATGGAACTGATGAAGACATATTTTAATGATTTACTCTAAAATCCTATCCTCTTGTATTGGATTTACCTTTTTTCTTTTTAATTTTCTTGTAACTTTCTTTTTTTTTTTTTTGGTTGTCTCTTTTTTTTTTTTTTTTTTTTTCCCCTTTTTTTTTTTTTTTTTTTTTTTTTTTTTTTTTTTTTTTTTTTTTTTTTTTTTTTTTTTTTTTTTTTTTTTTTTTTTTTTTTTTTTTTTTTTTTTT
>JAKUAJ010000363.1:0-12460 GCA_030562865.1 Kodamaea lidongshanica (nom. inval.) | reverse complement strand
ATACGTTCAGTCAAGTCGCTTCGCTCCTGTGCTGCTTCGCAGCAGTTTATACGTTCAGTCAAGTCGCTTCGCTCCTATGCTGCTTCGCAGCAGTTTATACGTTCAGTCAAGTTGCTTCGCTCCTGTGCTGCTTCGCAGCAGTTTATACGTTCAGTCAAGTTGCTTCGCTCCTGTGCTGCTTCGCAGCAGTTTATACGTTCAGTCAAGTCGCTTCGCTCCTATGCTGCTTCTCTGTAATAAAACCAAAGTTGCAGTCATCTAACCGATATGAATGGGTACTCAAACACACTCGCTCACTCCCACAAATTTACTCCGAACGAGCGAAGCGAGTGAGTGAATGAGTGAGTGCGTGAGTGTGAGAGTGCGTGGGTGAGTTCGTGAGTGAGTGCGTGTGTTATATAATGGCATACTAATAGGACCCCTGAAAGGTATACTAGACTATTATCTGTGTACATCTAGAGTTGGTAAGAATACGATTCATGGGTCATACCAATGCGTTACAGCGTAAGATTGGAATAATGATACGTGAGTCATAGACTCATTAACAGGACCATACAAGTTGGTTGGAAAGAAACGAGATTTTGCTAATGCTTTTGAAGTAGATTGGCAAATGGGTTCTCGTAAAGATAGGGTTGTAAATGTGAGGTTTCGTCCTTATGTTTCAGAGTCTTCAGAATTTTTCAAAAGGGCGCCTAATCCAAGGAATATTAAGGAAATGGAGATTAGGGTTTATGAGATTGACTGCATTATGGGATACGATAATGATAAGAAAATATTCGAGGTACATTTTGCTGGAACTCAACCTAGTCATACTCTTTCAGTATCACTGGATTGGATAGAGGAAAATGTAGATGAAGACTTGGTGAAACAAATTGTTGCGAACTTCGTTGCCCTTGCTGGAACGCGCTATGGAGGTTCGCATGCAATTGAAAATATGGATGAAGATGGTCACAATGAAGTACCCTATGAAGAGTCATCTGAGAATTAAGATGATGGACCTCTTTTAGAGAGGTGGTAGCGTGGTATAATGGCAGGTGCCTGCATTGGATGCAGGCTATCAGGGCTCCCTAGTGTGCTAAGTTGTGTCAGATGATGCAAGGTATTGGTACTGTTCGGAGAATTCCATTAATAATAGTACTAGGGTTGCTATTAGAAGGAGTAAGTTGCTATGGCATTACCTGTTAAGGGAGTTTCTCTATTAGTAGTTGGGAATGAGAAACTATATAAGATAGTAGGATTCCCAATGGAAGGAGCAGCTGTGTTTAGGACAGTGAATACGAATAGAATGATTCGTGGGTGTTGTTATAATAAGTGTAAGCTATAAACAACAGATAAGTAAGTATATGTTGTATTCTACATAGAGAATACAAAGATCCGGGATATAATAGCCCACCTAAGAGGTTTGGGCGTATTATATAACAGGGTGAGTTCGTGAGTGAGTGGGTGAGTGGGTGAGTGTGAGAGTGGTTGAGTGTGAGAGTGCGTGGTTGAGTGTGAGTTCGTGAGTTCGTGAGTTCGTGAGTTCGTGAGTTCGTGAGTCCAAGTGAGTGCAAGTTCGTAAGTGCGAGTTCAATTCGTGAGCAGCGTATATTCAGTCAGTCAATCAGTGAGTGAGTGAGTGAGTGTTCGTTCGCTTGTTCGCTTGTTCGTGAGTAGCGAATTTTTGAGTGAATGAGCAAATGAGCGTTCGTTCGCTTGTTCGTGAGTATGATCAATATAATGTATGATTAGTATAATGAGTATAGTATATAGTATATGATTATTGTATATGTCTTGAATACTACAAGTTGGAAATCACCTTATCCACACCAAAATATTGGAACTGACGATCGAAGGTGAGTGCACATTATTGCGGTACAGGTTAGATTGATGACTGATTCAGGAGCGAAGAACAAACGTGATTGAGTACCTATTCATGGTAATGAATTCAACACTTATTGTTATGAACTCATCACTCATTGTTATAAGTTCAACACCAACTGATTACTAATACCAATGGAGCTATACTAAACCTGATAATTATTACATAAGATGATTTTTATAAGAGTTTAGCATTTATAGGAACCAGTTATGATGCTTATACATACTAGAAACTCGAACGTAGTGAGAGTTTCGTGAGGTACTATATTAACTTGAACGTAGATTCGTGGGAGAAATACAACGTGATACTTGAGTTTGAACGTAGAAACTCGAACGTAGTGAGACTCTCGCTTGTGGGAGAAAATCAACGATACA
The DNA here is from genome assembly GCA_030562865.1 of Kodamaea lidongshanica (nom. inval.). Lineage (NCBI taxonomy): Eukaryota > Fungi > Ascomycota > Pichiomycetes > Serinales > Debaryomycetaceae > Kodamaea > Kodamaea lidongshanica (nom. inval.). The sequence goes on along the minus strand of JAKUAJ010000363.1, from coordinate 10,225 downwards.
TGAACTCGAACAAAGTGGGAGTGCAAAGCCTAAACTAAACACAGAATTCAATATAAATCATAAGAATTCTCTGGTATTGAATGTATGCATATTCAAATCCAATGATTTCGCTACTCAAGTATTTGCTCGTTCGTATTGTCTCGTTACCCTGGTTAATAAAAGTTGGTGCTGCTTATACATCACAAACGAGCGAAGCGAGTTTGTTCTCATTGGTTTGTTCTCACTGATTCTTTTGGTTGGGTTAAAGATGAATAGACCAAAAATGAGAAAGTTCAGCTGTTAACTGTTAGGTTGAGCATATCTCGCTCAAAGGATGGAACACCACACGTGGGTGCTGTTCAACGCTGAACACAAAAACTAGGTCGATAGACTAACTATCGACACACCTAAGATGTGGCTGAATAAAAAGGTGTTAATCTACACTAGAATAATTGCATCTTTGAGCACACTATGGACTAATTAGAAACCAGCCATAGTAACTATATATAGAGGCCTAATTCTGCTAATAAACATCAGTTAAGTTCTAAAGCTTGTACTAGACATTAAGTTGATATCTGCCAATCATAACATTAACGGTGCAGCGAAATTAAGAAACACTCTAGAGAAACTTCTGAAAGTATATATGGCGCAGCTCCACGAGCGAACGAGCGAACGAGAGAACGAGCGAACGAGCGAACGAGCGAACGAGCGAACGAGCGAAGCGAGTGAGAGAATAAGTGAGTAAGTGAGAGAGTGAGTGAGCGAGTAAGTGAGTGAGTGCGTGAGTGAGTGAGATCAAATGAGTGAGTGAGATCAAATGAGTGAGTGAGGGAATGAGAAAGTGAGTGCGTGAGTGAGTGGGTGAGTGAGTGAGTGAGTAAGTAAGTAAGTGAGTATGTGAGTGAGTTCGTTCGTTCGTTCGTTCGTTCGTTCGTTCGTTCGTTCGTTCGTTCGTTCGTTCTTTCTTTCGTTCGTTCGTTCTTTCGTTCGTTCGTTCGTTCGTGAGTAATTAACTGAGTGAGTGAATGGAGGAGCGAAAGAGTGAGTAGCAACACACTTGTTTATCAGTGCTTGTCAATGACCGAGAACATCCAACTCATACTTTGCTATAACCGAGAACATCCGACTCATACTTTGCTTGATGTAGCAATATCTTCTGAAGAGATGTGTAAAGAACTGACAAACAAATCTGGTTTGCCGATAGGTGGTTTTCTGTCAAACAGGTTGCTCTACTGAGTGCGAATTACCCAAGAGAGCCAAAACTCTTTCAACCAGCACATCTGTGTATACCGAACAAAGACCCACAGTTGAAGGATTGAAATCTTTGAAATATCGTATTAATAGAGAACACATTCAAATCATTAACATATTCAATGGATTACTTCGAAACAGGTGTTTGGAGGTTGGTATTCGATATCCGAGATGATGAGAATGCAATAGCTATGAATGTATGTCAACTTATGGAAGGGATCACCAATTACAAAGTTTCAGAGAGGTGGCACTTGGTATTAAGATAAAAGTCATGTGAACTCGAAGAAGCACCCTTCAATTACAACTTACCTCTAAAACCGCTAAACCATACAGTTTGAGCGAGTGAGTGAGTTCGTTTTACTGTATTCGTCGGACAAATGAATTCGCTACTCACGAACGAACGAGCTCGTTGGATTCTGCTATACCTTCTAGGTCAAAGTGGGAAGCGCTTACTTTCCTGGGGATTTATCAACCCCGCTTGAACGAACGAACGAACGAGCGAAGCGAGTGAGTGAGTGAGTGAGTGAGTGCGTGAGTGCGTGAGTGCGTGCGTGAGTGCGTGAGTGCGTGAGTGCGTGAGAGTGAGTGAGTGAATGGGTGAGAACAAACGAGCGAGTAAGTGAATAGGTGAGAACAAACGAGCGAGTGAGTGAGTGCGTGAGTGAGTGTGTGAGTGTGTGTGTGTGTGAGTGAGTGAGTGACTGAGTGACTGAGTTCGTTCGTGAGTTCGTTCGTGAGTGCGTGAGTGAGTGACTCAGTGAGTGACTGAGCCAGTGCGTGAGTGCGTGCGTGGGTTGGTGAGTTCGTGAGTTCGTGAGTGAGCTCGTGGGTTGGTGAGTTCGTAGGTTCGTCAGTTCCTCAGTTCTTCAGCTCATCATTTCATCAGTTCCTCAGTTTGCAAAACATTTACTCGCTACACTTGTTCACCAAACTCAGAGAATAAGTTTGTGTACTCAATACTACTCAATGGCTCTACTCAACTCACCAACATCTCATTAATGATTTCGTCTACATCTTCTTCTTTCATGTACAAGAAAAGCTGCGTAGGTGGCGAAACATGGAACAAATTCGTGTCTAGCATGGATTGACTTAGAGGCGTTCAGTCATAATCCAGCGGATGGTTGCTTCGCGGCGGTGCCTGATCAGACAGCCGCAAAAACCAATTATCCGAATGAACGGTTCCACTCGTACCAAGTGCAATTACAATTGCGATAACAATCATCAGTAGGGTAAAACTAACCTGTCGACGGTCTAAACCCAGCTCATTAGTGGGTGAACAATCCACTCTTACCGAATTCAGCTTCGGTATGATAACGCTCAGTCAGTTTGTCTGTTCGATTCTTTGATCGTTACGAACGAATAGTGCTGCGAAGCAGTACTATGAGTTCTTGATACTCACGAACTCACTGAACGAACAAACGAACGAACGAATAGTGCTGCGAAGCAGTACTATGAGTTCTTGATACTCACGAACTCACTGAACGAACTCACTGAACGAACAACGAACGAACAAATGAACGAACAAACTCACAAACTCACAAACTCACAAACTCACCCGCACTCACTCACCCGCACTCACTCACTCGTTCGCTCGTTCGTTTCATTTCGTATACACATTTGTGAGTAGTTTTGATAAATATACATCCTTTGGCGAAATCTGCTCTTAGTGCTCAGTTTGCTACTACACTACCAAAACCGTTCTTGGTGCACAGTCCACCACTACACTACTCACCAAAGTTTTGCTCAGTCCACCACTACACTACTCGCCAAAGTTTTGCTCAGTCCACCACTACACTACTAGCCAAAGTTTTGCTCAGTCCACCACTACACTACTCAACACTATGGTATGGAATCCAAAAAAAATGCAATATAACAGTTTAAGAGTTTCATTATCATTATGCTGCGAAGAGCGAGACGTATAGTTATTATCGCTGGGAACGAGCGAAACGAGACATATAGTTATTCGATATTCAACTATATGTTTCGCTTCGCTCGTTATGGATGTATAGAATTAGTGTTGAATAGATTTAATGTTGAATGTATAGACATAGAATTGAAATCATACTCAATTCATCACAATCATATTCAAATCATATTCAACTTATAGCTGTATTGTATTTCCGCAGTCAAGGTGGCTTTATTCTCTTTTCGCAGCCTCCAAAGATCTCTCAAGGGGCCAACTCGCAGTTGATATTTGGTCACTTTGTCACTCCTCACTCGTTCTCGTTCGAAGCAAGGTGATTGAGATTAAATCGGTAAAAACGTAATGGATGCAGTACAGAGCTTGAATCTTGACTTTGTCTGATATTAAGATGTTGGCGAGCGAAGCGAACACACGAGCGAAGCGAACACGCGAGCGAAGCGAGAGTGTGAGTGTGAGTGAGTGTGAGTGTGAGTGTGAGTGAGTGTGAGTGTGAGTGAGTGAGTGCAAGTGTGAGTGATTGTAAGTGTGAGTGTAAGTGTGAGTGAGTGTGAGTGAGTGTGAGTGAGTGTGAGTGAGTGTGAGTGTGAGTGTGAGTGAGTGTGAGTGAGTGTGAGTGCAAGTGTGAGTGCAAGTGTGAGTGAGTGTGAGTGTGAGTCTGGTTTCTACCCTGAGCAAGAATTACAAGTTGAATTATGAGTTTTATTGCAAACTAGCTATTTTTCAAGGTCTGGTCAAGCTATAATGGAAGTCACCTCTGAAGACCGTACCGCAATAATGGGACTAACTCATACTCATTCACTCTTAACTCACTCACTCAATCGCTTCGCTCGTTCTCGCCTTTTTGAAGTTGATTAAAAATATACCTTCAAGTATGTCCACAAGGCAGGCACCAAATATTTGTTGAAGCACGACAAACACAGTTCCGTAGTCAAGAGTAGAAAATTAATTAAAAGTTTTTATAACACAGTGTCAGGTTCATGACTGGTAATGAGGTTTGATGGTGCCTATTGGTTATGGCTTGAACTATGGTATAAGCCAACAGACTTTGATAGAACTTGCACAGCAATATGATATCCCCGAAATACTAACAAGTAGTATTTGAGTAGCGAATTCAATAGAAATACGAACGAGCGAAGCGAGTGAGTGAGTCTTAAAGAGTCTGAATGAGTCCGTCAGTTCGCTCGTTCGTTCATACAAAATAATTCGCTACTCACTCCACCTTGAGAAAAATCAACAAAGGGGGAAAGCACATTATGAGTGTAGAGAATTGATAGTTTCAATACAAATGTGGAGGTGGTGTATCGACTGCTGAGCATTGTATGCTCATACTAACAGAGGCATATTAATATATCTGTAAAAGTGTATAAGAAACTCGTCACAATAAGTGGAAAGATTGAGAGCTCTATGCGAACGAGCGAAGCGAGTGAGTGAGTGAGTGAGTGAGTGAGTGAGTGAGTGAGTGAGTGAGTAAGTGAGTGAGTAGCGAAAATGAATAAATGAGTAACTAAGTGCGTGAGTGAGTGAGTGACTGAGTGACTGGGTGACTGAGCGAGTGCGTGAGTGCGTGAGTGAGTGATTGAGTGATTGAGTGAGTGAGACGACTGCGAGTTCGTGAGTGAGTAGCGAAAATGAATAAATGAGTAACTGAGTGAGTGAGTGAGTGAGTGAGTGCGAGCTCATAAGTGCGAGCTCGTGAGTGAGAACAAACTCGCTTCGCTCGTTTACTTGCCTGGGCACAATTTCTTTCAAACTTGTACGCAATATGATATAGTGAGTCTCACCAAGTCTCGCTTATTATAGTATTAAACCTATGACGACACTGTTGGGTTCTTTAACAGTAGATTGTCATTCTTATTCTAGTGACACCGTAATCATGCAACCGCAATGTTATGGCTGCACCAATATCCACTTTGCTTAATCCTGTGCACGAATTTTCTCATCAAAACTCTCATTTGGAGATTTCGTAGTGATATCTTCATAAAATGCAATGATATTGCTACGTTACAGGAGACTGGATATGTATATTTTTAGCGGTTATTCAGCAACGAGTAGTACTGCGAAGCAGTACTATGAGTGCGTGTGTAGTGTGTCAATTGAGTGAGACCTAGAACGAGTACTGCGAAGCTAGATCCATTATTACAGTACGATCCTAGTATTAAAGAATTAAACTATTGATTATAGTTTCAATGCCACGGGGTAAACCACACGGCAATGATCATTTGGAATTCTTTATAAGTCACATTCCAATCGCTAATGTAATAAAAAGGATAATATGCGGGTGTTGGTTAGGTTGGCTCGGTCACTCATTGGCTTGGCCGACTCACAGTACTGCGAAGCGAATAGTGCTGCGAGGCAGTACTATGAGTGCGTGTGTGTGTGTCAATTGAGTGAGACCTAGAACGACTACGGCTTCGCAGCACTATGAGCGAGAACTAGAACGAGTACGGCTTCGCAGCACTATAAGTGAGACCTAGAACGAGTACAGCTTTGCAGCACTATGAGTGCATTTAACAAATTAAGGATTCGCCTCCAGTTCACACACAATTCTCTACATTATCAATGTCTGCACTATCAAACTCTACACTATCGAAATCTACACAATCAAATTCTACACTATATGCACTATCGAAATTTACACTATCTGCACTATCTGCTGCTCATGTAGTGTACTTATAATTTTAATCAAATGGATGGATTTGGTTGTCTCCCTTTACATTTTGGGGGAGTGAGGGAGTGTACCTTGAGAAAAAGTAAAGGGACCTTTACGAGAGAAGCGAGTGAGTGAGTGAGTGATTGCCTGCAACTGTGTGCGAGTTCGTGCAACTGTGTGCGAGTTCGTGCAACTGTGAGGCCGAGTGCGTGCAACTATGAATGCGAGTGAGAGTAGCGAATTTTTCATCCGAGCAAAGCAAAGTGAGTGAGTGCGACTGACTGACTGACTGACTGCGTGCGTCCTAGCGTGACTGAATAGCCAATTCTTTTATCCAATCAAACTTTGCATAGGTACGAAAAAGTAGAGAATCATTGGAAGGGAGGGACTAAAGAGATTTTCACTGAATTTTCAGGAACTAGTACCCTCTTGCACTTGCACATACTTTGCAGCATAGGAGCAAAGTGGCTCTAATGTTAACGGAATCACTTTTAAACGCTGCTTTGCAGCTTTTCGCTCGCACCAACAGCAAGCATCATTCTAGAGACTCTTAACAATCAGCAATGAAACCATAATCCATTTTCAAATCAAAAGACTTTATTCGTAAATGTACATCTCTGGTCAGGTCAGATGCCCTTTTTTCGGTTAAACATGAACTGGTACACTCAGTTGGTGTTGAATATTTGTGAGACTCAGGCACAGACTAATCATCTGGATTAACTATAGGGTTCGTATGTGCTAGGGTGACACTTGGAAAGTGTCCTTCGGTGTTAGGTATGGATTAAGCATGATAAGATCATATAGTGCAATATCATTTAGTGCAAGATCATTTAGTGCAAGATCATATATGGCAAGATGATGAAAGGGACATGCAATAAAATGCTCTACTGCACGAGTAAGTGGTGAATTCATTTGATTTAATTGTTCTGAGTTATTATGAACTCAGTACTAATTTATATGATATTGGATGATTTTATACAAATTCTATGAAATCATGACAATGTGATTCGCAACACTTAACAATCTCACTTTACAATCATTACTTAAAAGTCTATCCATTACACATATATTTCATCTTCTACTACGCACTCTTCTCTATTGTTTATGTTTGCAATAGAATCTGGTTAAGGCTCGGTGGTGATGAGTCTGACAGACTCGCGAACAAGCGAAGCGAATGAATGAGTACGATTGTGAGTGCGAGTGAGTTCGAGTCTGTGCGAGTCTGTGCGTGCCTTTGCTCATTCGATTCTGAAAACCACCTGGAACGCCTCAATCCCTCCAGACTCATTTCCCAAGAACAGTTTCACCCGAATAACCTCCTACCCAGGTCACTTGGACCTAGAATCAGACTATAAAGCCCTAATCAGCAAGCCCTAGACCCAATGAGTGTGTGCGTGCGAGTGTGAGTGAGCCGAGTCACGAAGTCACGCACTCACTCATTCACACTAGCACGCACTCACTCACGCACTCACTCATTCACACGAGCACGCACTCACTCACTCGCTTCGCTCGTTCGCTCTAAATCTGGCCTTTAAAGTTCTATTGTTCAGTCACTTATTATTGCGGTACTGGTCTTTAATCATTCAGATAAAGATTGCAGAGAGTGAATCAGGAATATTATGCTAGGTTATCAATATCAAACTAAACGTATCGGGATCGTTAGAGCCTTGCACAGAGGAGACTAAAACATAAAGAAGAGTATATGACTTAAATATTTGTTGTGTTTCGCCTTATCTGGGATCGCTTAGGTAACTTGTACTTATCGATAATGCCTATATACAACTTGGTGCTTTCTTAGAGAATGCCGTTATATACTCGATACATCAAATGTGATGTAATTGCCACCAAATGTAGTGTGCACACATCTTTCTGGTGTAACATGCTGACTTAAGAACTTTGATTATGTAACCTAGGAGGTGTATTGGAAGCTCGCAGGTGTTTTTCGTTGGCAATAGATGGCGTAGTGTATTGAGTGGTTGGACAAACAATGCTTTACTGAGTGATTATAACTCTGACTGGGTAAGCACTTTGTGGTGTAGTGTCATTTACTCATTCTTGGGTAGGTGAGGTGTAGTGCGTTATCAGATTTACTCATTTTGGGGGGTAGAGTAAATTTCATACCAAAAGCAAGATACAACGAAATGTGACTGTTGACTGGGATTACGAAACCTGATTGCGGACTAGCATTTTTGATGCTTACATATAGAGTGCTGGTTTATATTCAGCTTAACTTGTAGTGGTATTATTTTACTCGTGTATAACACATGGTGCTCTTGTAGTTGGGTACACATGATGTACATCTTACTCATCGAACATTAAGCACGGATGTTACTCTTGTAATGAATGTGCATCAAACAGTCATGTTACACATCATACACATCAACCACTCCAATTTGTCATGATTTTGTACAATATCCTCAAATATAGCAAAGCGACGTAACCACTCAAAAACTTTCATACTCGTTTCGTACATACCTTCACATAGCTCTACAAATTAACTCATCATGTATACGCTTCCGGCTATTGCGATTCCCTCTCTTATATTCTGGAATACCTTCAAGTCGTCCTGGAATCCATGATCACCTCCTTCATGTCCAGGTTGAGTAGCGTAGTGGGTGATAAAATCGTCCTGCATATCATTCAGATTCGGGACTGTGCCGAGGTGATGTGCAAAGCCCACTTCGTAACACTCAACAACCAATGACACGCACAACTACTTTGTCTACGCTTTAACCTTGACACCTCATAGGTGGAGTGTATTATTGATCCGGAAGCCCTACGAGTTCCCTATTAACATTTGTATATAAATTTTTAGCCTTATGGCACAGTTTTGCAAAGGCTCAGCTTGTTTTACTGAATAGATCAAGACCATGACTGAACACATGATCGACTTGCAGCACCATTGATGCAGAAGTAGTTTGATTGGTAAGCTCTTTGTCAGCAAAGCACGTGACTCGACATTTGCGTGGAGTGTTTCTTGTTATTTTGCGGTGATTTGCGGTGATTTTGTTCCCGATAATATCCTCGCTAGTCTTTCGTCGCTAGTATGTTAAAGGTCTCTTGGTGTCACCGAGGGTGTCACATAGTATGTTAAAGGTATCTCTGTGTCACCTCACTCACTCACTCACTCACTCACTCACTCACTCACTCGCTTCGCTCGTTCGTTCGCTCGTTCGTTCGCTCGTTCGTTCGCTCGTTCGCTCGTTCATGCCCCATACTCCATCCTCTTAAACTCCTTACCCAACCTCCTCTTTCTCTTCCTCTCCATCACCTTCTCCCTTTGAACACCACTCATTGCATCATACTTTGCCTTCTGCACAAGTCTCTTTTGTTCGGACTTTTTCAAATAATACGGATTGGAACCATTCAGATTCTTCTTGTAGTCACTTAAAACCTTCTTTTCAAAGTCCTTATTCTTCATTGCGTCCACACGCGATTTGAGCGATTGAAGACGCAATTTCATTTGGTCCAATTCCGTCTGGCTTAGCATTTGGTTTGATTTGGAGTCCTTGAGAATCCTCTCCATCTCTTTAATTTCGCTTTCTCTGTACTCATCCAAGAAGGCATAGTCCTTACGGGCCCGGGCCAAGTCCGCCTTACCGTATGCCGAGTCGAATCGAATATCCTGATGTAAGCTCGATTCTCTTTTGAGGTTTAACCCAGGTATCTCCCTGATTCGGGACACTGGTTTCTTGGATGATGATTCTGAAGGTGCATGTTTTCTACGTCCCGAGCCAACTTCCTCTGGTGGGCCATCTGAGTCACTATCTTCAGATTCCAGAACGGGTTCTGTGTCGGGTGTACGAGATGGCTTTTGTATACGCGATGGCTTTTGTACACGCGATGGCTTCTGTATACGGGCAGACCTCATCTGAGATTTTTTATGAGTCGCAGCACAAGTTAAGTCGGAGCACTAATCAAGAATGGATGAGTGAGGGTTTACGTCATCAAAGCGCGAACAAACGAGCGAAGCGAGTTTGTCGAATGAAGGTGTATTTCACTCACGAAGTCACGAAGGAACAAACGAGCGAAGCGAGTTTGTTCTCCCCACTCACCCACTCACACTCACACTCACCCACTCACTCACTTGCTCGTTTGCTCTCACCCATTCACTCACTCGCTCGTTTGTTCTCACCCACTCACTCACTCGCTCGTTTGCACTCACCTATTCACTCACTCGCTCGTTTGTTCTCACCCATTCACTCACTCACTCGTCTGTTCTCACTCACTCACTCACTCACTCACTCACTCACTCACTCACTCACTCACTCACTCGCTTCGCTCGTTCGTGTGCTTATTGTGCTTGGCAGCAAATTCTTCTACGCAATAACCATTGGATAAGTCTGGTGAGATTACGCGAGGCCAATATAACATTATCAACTTAAAGTATATCAACTCAACGTTTGTACATCACCAGTTCC
>JAKUAJ010000362.1:0-12782 GCA_030562865.1 Kodamaea lidongshanica (nom. inval.) | reverse complement strand
CGCACTCACTCACGCACTCACTCACTCGCTTTGCTCGTTCGTTCGTTTGTTCGTTCGTTCCACTATGCCACCAACACCACTTCAAATCAAAGTCAATGCCTTAACCCGTCTCATCAAAGAAGAGAAACTCTACCAACAAGAGGTTACCGAGCAAGAGCAACACATTGCTCTGATGAAAGCCAACAACCACGATGAGTATGAGATCAAGAAGCAGATTCAAGTTTTGGACGAGTCCAAGAGAATGATCCCTCTGGTTTCCCAAAAGATTGCCCAACACAAGAAGAGCTTGCAAGAGTTTTTGGAGTCTTATACTGGTGATGAAGATACCAGTGCAGCCAAGGAGCTCGCCAGCGTATAATGTGTTTTAGTTATGTACGCTAGTGTTATCAAGTAGCGTTATCGATTAGCGTTCGTTTATCGTTTGTCGTTTATCGTTTATCGTTTATCGTTTGTCGATTAGCGTTATCGTTCATCGTTTATCGTTTATCGTTCATCGTTTATCTTTGTTTATTATCATTTGTATAAAGGTGAGTGTAGAGATAGCAGAATGTTTAGTTGGGCACAAAAGATGGACAGAATAATCAATATACCAAAAAATACATTAACCAATAAACTTGTACAAAGAATACATAATACACTTTTACATACAAGTTGTAGAGATTGTAATCAAGAGAAATGCTGCTTACATACTCGCTTGTTCGTATTGATTTGATACTCGCTTGTTCGTTCGTATTAATTCACTACTCACTCACCCACTCACTTCGCTCGTTCGTATTACTTCGCTACTTTCATAAAAGTCTTTTAATCTTATGAATATCTTCACATTAGTATTCTTGTCAACTTCGTCTTCAAGTTATCAATCTTGACACCAGCAAGGTGAGTTTAGTCAAAGGGTTTTCAGTCAAAGGGATTGGTTCAGTCATAGGGATTCGCTCAGTCAAAGAATTCCTTCAGTTAAAAGGATTCGCTACTCACTCACTCGCTTCGATCGTTAAGTATTCGCTACTCACTCACTCTCGCACTCACTCACCCACTCACGAACTCACTCGTTTCTTCCACATGGATTGAATTATAGGAATCAACCTCTTGATCAAAATGCAAGTGTTTCTGAATGCTCTGTGAAGCATAGCTACAAGGCAAATCAAATCAACTAGCATTAGATTTGCAAAGTGTAAAGAATCCTTTTTCGATTGGTGATTGATATGCTAATAGTTGTATTGGTTGTGAATAAAACCATACAGTCATTATGGTTCAATGTTCATTAAAGAAAAGTATATAAAGAGGTCTGAATTTATAGAAACATCACAGTGACATGAACAAACTATGTATATGACATTCACTATGAGGCACCATAAAGAGCGAACGAGCGAAGCGAGTGAGTGAGTGCATAAGTGCGTCAGTGTGTAAGTGCGTCAGTACGTAAGTGAGTGAGTAGCGAATTCAGTCAAACAAGCTCGTTCAGGAGTATGGTTCGTGATAACTATTCTCTAGTTTGTTTGGGAATTAGTTTGCAAACTTATTGGTGAAATTCCCACTTTTACAACCAATCCTCAAGGGTCCCCCCTTGAGAATTCTCATCCAAGACGCTTTGACAGAAATTCACCTACACTCATTCTGCCAAAAAAAAACAGATTTCCTGGACACTTAAGACTTGATGTATACATTGGATGGTGAATATGTGCAACTGTACATAGGATATTAACGTGATTGATGTTAAGGTATTTACGTGATTTGTTAACCAATCTCTCTTTCAAAGTTGCTTCTTTGAAAGCTTGCGTTGCCTTTCCTATTTATATAACCTCAGTATTGTAAGTTATACAGTGGCCACTATAGTAAAATCATTAGACTAATTGAATAAGATGAATGCGAACAGATACCTGATACGTGCAAACAGATACGTGCACACAGATACGTGCAAACTACAAACAGATACTACAAACATATACTGCAAACAAATAACTGCTGACAAGCCTCTAACATCCAATGGAAACAATACCAACTGAAGAAACGAACACCTTAAAAACGGAGAAATTACCTGCCGACATGGGCAATATCCAAAATTTCAATCATCATCTGTTGAAAAGGAAATTAGGGACGTTATTGAGCACTATTTGAAACAAAGAACTGATCCATACAGGTACATTCCTGCAAGACGCACTCAAACCGATTATATTGGCACACCTGAATACCAAGAGAACGAAAAAACGAGCGAGCGAAGCGAGTGAGTGCCTGAGTGAGTGAGTGCGTGAGTGAGTGCGTGAGTGAGTGCGTGAGTGCGTGAGTGCCTGAGTGAGTGAGTTAGTGAGTGCGTGAGTTGGAAAGCAATGAAGAGATCCATCATTAAAAACCTGCTTCAAAGGTATACCAGGACCTTGTCGATAGAATACCTATTATACTCATTCGCCTCTGTTTTGAAAGATTTCCACTGGTGTTAGAATGGTCTGACTTTGATTGCAATTACACTTCTATGGCCATGGAAAACGATGAATGCATGCTTGGATGTATGAAATATACTTTACAAAATCAGTGATGCAAGGTCTTTCATAGCAGATATTAATATTACCGTCACAGCTCACAAACGAGCGTAGCGAGTTTGTCGAATCAAGGAGTATGTCACACCTCACAAACGAGCGTAGCGAGTTTGTCGAATCAAGGAGTATGTCACTCACTCACTCACTCACTCACGCACTCACTCAGACTCTCGCAAAGATTCGTGAGTTGCATCGCAATACCTGCATTCTTTTAAGTTTGCTGCAAAAACAAACGCTGTCGAAGCATTCATTATTCAAATGAGATTGAGACCTGCTCCAAAGTCCTTTTCCCAGTGCTTCCATACAAAGGAAAATTGCCCGAAATGAAGAAGGAATCCGAAAAAATCAATATGTCTGGAGAAGCTCAAGTGCTTGCAAGAGAAAGAAATCAGAACTTTATTTTTTGTGTAGTTAAAGAGAGTGGGGAAAATTTCTATATTGAATGGCCTGTGGGAAGGCTAGGGTGAAATCTTAACGAAGAAGATAATCGTTTGTTCGTTCGTATTAATTTGCTACGCACTCGTTCGTTCGTAATAATTTGCTACGCACCCACTCCCTCGTTCGTATTAATTTGCTACTCACCCGCTTCCTCGTTCGTATTAATTTGCTACTCACTCGCTTGTTCTTATTAAATAATTCGCTACTCCCTCGTTCGTATTAATATCCTACTCATTACCTAGAAGAAAGCACCGTTTCTGTCCGGTCAACTGTAGTTAAGTTTCTTAGAGCGAGAGTGAGTAGTGTAGTGGCAGACCATTCGCGAAATTAAAAACCCATAGTGGAAATACTCAGAAACTCGTAGTGGAAATACTCTGCTTACAATAAGCTGTGTGAGGAAGCTCGTAGGGAGAGCTCGTACTGGATCATATTTGCAAACTTGTACTTGAAAGATAACACTGTAACAAATATCGCCACCATGGTTCTCGAAGCAACAATAATACCCATAGACAACACCAAATACATGAGAAACGGGAACTACCCAACCACTCGGTATGAAGACCAGTACAAGCGAATCCACGTTCAAAGCTCATCCTTCTTGACTTGACAGTAACTGGCGTAAAATAGACACTTGCACGAAATGCGTGGAATCATGTTCCTCAAAGGGGTAATCAAACAGCTAATTTAGATGCCGGGGGGAACATCCAATTCAGCAGTTTGATCATCCTTTTAAAAACATAACCGAACATCATTCATCATATACGTAAACTTTGGTTGAAAGGAAAACGCAACGGAAATCAAATGGACTGAATCGGTTGTAGAATTATTTGGCTACTCGCTCGTTCGTGAGTATTAATTCGCTGCTCACTCACTCACTCACTTTGCTCATTCGCTACTCACTCGTTCGTATTCATATCCTACTCGCTCGTTCGTTCGTTCGTATTGATTTGTTACTCACTCACTCGCACGTTCGTATTAAAGAATTTGTTACTCACTCGTTCCTATTAATTTGCTACTCACTCGCTCGTACTCATTCGCTACTCACTCACTCACTCACTTGCTCGTATTAATTTGCTAATCACCCGTCGTTCGTTCGTATTACTTCGCTACTCACCCAATCGCTCGTTCATATTATTTCGCTACTCGCTTGTTCGTTCGTATTACTTCGCTACTCACCCAACCGCTCGTTCGTATTATTTAGCTACTCCCTCGTTCGCTACCCACCCACTCACTTCGCTCGTTCGTACTAATTTGCTACTCACTCGCTCGTATTACTTTGCTACTTGCGTAAAAGTCTTTTAATCTTATGAATATCTTCAAATTAGTATTCTTGTCAACTTCTTCTTCAAGTTATCAATTTTGACACCAGCAAGGTGAGTTTAGTCAAAGGGTTTTCAGTCAAAAGGTTTTCAGTCCAAGGGATTCTCTAGTAACTCACTCGCCTAGATCGTTCGCTCACTCGTTCGTTCGCTTCGCTTGGATCGTTTCACTCGATCATTCGTTTGTTTGATCGTTGGTTGAAAATTCGCTACTCACTCACTCGCTTCACTCGTTCGTTCGATTGTTCGATGAAAATTCGCTACTAGCTCACTCGCTTTACTCGTTCGTTCGTTCGCTTCGCTCGATCGTATATATCGTCTATCGTTGTTTATTATCATTTCTATAAAGGTGAGTCAAGAGATGGCAGAATGTTCACTTGGGCCCAATACATGGACGGAATGACAGAATAATCATTATATACAAATACCTGTACGAATAAACTTGTAAGTCACTCACGAACTCACTCGTTCGTATTAATTCGCAACTCACTCATTCTCTCGTTCGTAATAATTTGCTACTCACCCGTTCGTTCGTTCGTATTATTTCGCTACTCACCCACTCACTTACTTCGCTTGTTCGTTTTAATTCGCTACTCGCTTGTTGGTATTAATTTGCTACTCACTGACTTTTATTAATTCGCTACTGGCTTGTTCAAGAGAATTTGTTACTCGATTGTTCGTTCGTTCGTAGTATTTCCCTACTCACTCACCCACGCACTTCGCTCGTTCGTACTAATTCCACTCCATCGTTCGTACTAATTTGCTACTCACCCACTCGATCGTTCGTACTGATTTGAAACTCACTCGTCCGTGTTGCTTCGCTACTCACCCACTCACTTCGCTCGTTCTTGAGTTCGTGAGTTCGTATTAATTCGCTACTCCCTCACTCACAAAGTTCGCCTGACTCACTCTCACGTATTAAAGAATTTGTTACTCACCCACTCGCTCGTTTGTATTAATTACCTACTCGCTCGTTCGTTCGTATTAATTCGCTACTCACTCACCCACCCACTTCGCTCGTTCGCAACTCACTACCTCGTTCGTATTAATATGCTACTCACTCGCTTGTTCGTATTAAAGAATTTGTTAGTCTTGCTCGTTCGTATTATTTCCTACTCGCTCGTTCGTTCGTTCGAATTATATCGCTACTCACTTGTTCGTATTAATTTGCTACTCGCTTGTTCGTTTTTATTAATGTGCTACTCACTCGGTCGTTCGTATTAATTTGCTACTCACGAACGAACGAACGAATGAACGAATGAACGAACGAACGAACGAACGAACGAACGAACGAACGAACGAACGAACGAACGAACGAACTCGTGCGTATTAAAGAATTTGTTACTCAATCGTTCGTTCGTTCGTTCGTATTACTTAGCTACACACCCACTCACTCGCTCGTATTAATTCGCTACTCACTCGCCCGCTCACTTCGCTCGTCTGTTGTTCGCTACTCACTCGGTCATTCGTAGTGATTCGCAACTCACCCATTCACAAAGTTCGCCTCACTCACTCACGAACTCACCCACTCACTCGTTCGTATTAATTTCCTACTCACTCGTTCGTATTAATTCGCTACTCACGAACTCACGAACTCACGAACTCACGAACTCACTCGTTCGTATTACTTAGCTACTCACTTGCTGGTTCGTATTAAAGAATTTGTTAGTCTTGCTCGTTCATAGTAATTCGCAACTCAGTCACTCACAAAGTTCGCCTCACTCACTCACGAACTCACGAACTCACTCACGAACTCGTTCGTATTAAAGAATTTGTTACTCACTCGTTCGTATTAATTTGCTACTCACTCCTTGGTATTATTTCGCTACTCACCCACCCACTCACTTCGCTCGTTCGTACTAATTTGCTACTCCCTCACCCACTCACTTCGCTCGTTCGTACTAATTTGCTACTCCCTCACCCACTCACTTCGCTCGTTCGCTACTCACTCGTTCGTATTAATATCCTACTCGCTCGTTCGTTCGTTCGTATTAATTTGTTACTCGCTCGTTCGTATTAAAGAATTTGTTACTCAATCGTTCGTTCGTATTAATTTGTTACTCGCTTCACTCGTTCGTATTAATTCTTTCTCACTCTCTCACTCACTCACTCACTTACTCACTCGTTCGTATTAATTTCCTACTCGCTCGTTCGTTCGTTTCTATTAATTTGCTACTCACTCGTTCGTATTATTTCGCTACTCACCCACTTACTCGTTCGTATTAATTTATTACTCACTCACTCTTATTAATTCACTACTCGCTCGTTCGTATTAATTTGCTACTCGCTTGTTCGTTTGTATTAATTTGCTACTCACGAACTCACTCGCTCGTATTAATTTACTGCTCACTCGCTCATTCGTAGTAACTCGCTACTCACTTACCCACTCCTTCCTATTAATTTGCTACTCACGAACGAACGAACGAACGAATGAACGAACGAACGAACTCGTTCGTATTAAAGAATTTGTTACTCAATCGTTCATTCTTTCGTAATATTTCGCTTCTCACCCACTCGCTCGTTCGTATTACTTAGCTACTCACGAACTCACGAACTCACTCGTTCGTATTAAAAATTTGTTAGTCTCGCTCGTTCGTATTAATTCGCTACTAACTCACCCACTCAATCAGTCGTATTAATTCGGTACTCACCCACTTACTCTTATTAATTCGCTACTCGCTCACTCACTCACTCGCTCGTATTAATTTGCTGCTCACCCACTCACTCGCTCGTATTATTTCGCTACTCACTCACTCGCTCGTATTAACTTCCTACTCCCTCGTTCGTTCGTTCGTTCGTATTATTTCGCTACTCACCCACTCACTCGTTCGTATTACTTAGCTACTCACCCACTCACGAACTCATATTAACTCGCTGATCACTGATCCACTCACTTCGCTAGTTCGCTACTCACTCACTCTTATTAATTTGATACTCACGAACTCACTAGCTTGTATTAATTTCAAAGTTCGCCTCACTCACTCACTCACTCGCTCACTCACTCGTTCGTATTAATTTCCTACTCACTCACCCACTCACTTCGCTCGTTCGTGAGTTCGCACTCTCTTACTCACTCACACACAAAGTTCGCCTCACTCACTTGCCTCTACACTCACTCACTAGTTCGTATTAATTTGTTACTCACTCGTTTCTATTAATTTTCTACTCACTCGTTCGTAGTAATTCGCTACTTACTCACCCACTTTTATTAATTCGCTACTCACTCACTCGTTCGTAGTAATTCGCTGCTCACCTTACTCGTTCGCTACTCACTCACTTTTATTAATTCGCTACTCGCTTGTTCGTTCGTATTAATTCGCTATTCACCCACTCACTCACTTTTATTAATTCGCTACTCGCTTGTTCGTTCGTATTAATTCGCTATTCACCCACTCACTCACTCGCTTCGCTCGTGAGTTCGTATTAATTCGCTACTCACCCGTTCACTCACTCACTCGCTTCGCTCGTGAGTTCGTTCACTAATGTTCCAAAATGGTCAAGTTACCCGTAACCACCACATTCTCCAAAATAGCACCATTCGGAATATCAATCCTCTGCCCATCATTACAAACAATAATCACCGTCCCCTTCAACGACACATTCTTACCCAAGTTCACATTCCCCGTAATAGTCAAGTGGTCCAACTCCAAAATCCTAGGCATGTGAGGGATTCTTTGTTGGAACCCACTCACCTTTTTAAAGTGAGAGCCCAATTTAATCAAAGGATTCGAAAATCCATCTCTAGTTGGGTCCAATTTCAAAGCTCCATGTTCCAAGTAAAACAAGTCAGATTTAACCAAGAGTAAATCCGAGGAGGTCTTAACTGGTAAAAATCTTGATCTTGGAACATTAACACCGTGTGCACCATTAAAGTGTCTGATGGCTGCACCCACTGCCGTTTCCAATTGTATGACGTTTGCATCCGAGTTACCCTTGGAGATTGTTTTGTGGTTAGGGATGATTTCGGCTTCGATGGCGTTTTGTTCAACCAATCTTTTAATAGCTTTCAAGTTGATCCACAAGTTGTTGGTGTTAAAGTATTTAAACTTCTTGATACTTTTGAACTCTTCAACATGTTCTTTTGGAACTTGGGCAATTTCCAATAATCTCACTTGACCTTCATAATTAATCAAGGTACCACCCTTGACATCAGCTCTGGTTTTATCAGTCAATTCCATAATATATTCAGCTCCAGTTTCAATCATGTGATCCAAGATTTTCAAGTCGACAGTTGCACCCAAGTTATCACCATTAGAAACGAAAAGAATTTCACGACCTTGAGCTAATAAAGCATCCAATTCACCTGATTGAACCAAACTTTCAAAAAGATCACCATGACCTGGAGGGTACCAACTATCCAATTCATCATCAAAGGATTGAGGAACTGGTAATAATGAATCCTTATAAATTCTTGGGAATCTCAGTTGATTAAAGGTTTTAACTCTAATTCTATGACCTTGATACTTCTTAATGATCTTGGCGGTATCAGCATCTGTATTGAATGAGTTCATCAACAACAATGGAACGTCAGCATCAAACTTTCTATTCAAATGTTCAATTTGTCTAACACTCAAATCCAAAAATGTATTACCATCACGTACTTCAATCACCGACTTGGGTCCAACACATCCCATAGATGTACCCAATCCACCATTCAACTTCAAAACTGCCAACTTGGATAAGTTTGGTGTGTTTTCGATATCACCTAAAGTGTCATATTGAACAACTTCATTTGGGCTTGGGGATTTAATCTTATCCCAGTTCAAGGTGTTACCACTTGCCTTGTCTGCGAGGTATCTTCTGAATAAAGCAAAGAAGGAGTCCAATTCATTTTCAAATCTCTTTTGTCTTTCTGGTTCTTCTACGCCATCAGCCAAGTAGTTTAATGCGTTACGCATTTGGGAAGCGGCAACAGTTGTTGCGGTGTTATCGAAGGCCTGTATGTTAGTTTGTAATGAAAACTCGCACACTCTCAGAGACGAAGTCTCTGGGAGGGTTCAGAGACAAAAGCTCGCACACTCTCAGAGACGAAGTCTCTGGGAGGGTTCAGAGACAAAAGCTCGCACACTCTCAGAGACAAAGTCTCTGGATGGGTTCAAGGGACAATGTCTCAGTGAGTGCTCCGGAGAAAGTGTCCAGTGAGTGCACCCATAGAAAATGTTTCAGGGTTCCAGAGGCATCTAACGATGCCTCTAGATGCCTCTGGGAGCACAATGCCTCTATCAAAGTATCTTCGGTGCACCCAAAGCCATCTATCGATGGCTTTGGGTGCCACTGCTACTTACATATGTCGATTGCGTCTTGTTATGCTTCTTTGGAACCGAAGCGGAGGCTGCGGACTCGGACATCAAATTGAAGTTTATGCAAATTTGTTGGGATTTCCCTTTATATATACTCGCAATTTTTGATTTTTGCCTGTTCCGTATCTGTTTTTCTTTTGTTTAAGCGACAACGTGTGTAGATCCTTAGGTGGTGGTTGGTATTGAGTGAATGCTTTTGGTATATAGATGGAATGCTTTGATTTGGAGTGATTACGGGGTGTACCATCAATCACCCAACTAGTGTTGTTGTAGTTGCCTTGGGTTGGTATTGACGAGAACCAAATGCAACGTGGAACATAAAATCACAATAGGGTCAAGCAAATGTCACAAAAGTGTATCCGAGATGTTACACTGGATGTGGTGTGGTGTAGTGTGTGTGTGACAAGTAGTTGTGTGGTGTGTGATTAGTAGTTGTGTCGTTTGTGGTTTGTGGTGTATAACTTGTGGTGTGTTGTCTTGTAATTACGCTCCATCACCCACAGACTCGGAAGAATACAATTATGGATTCCCCAGATTGTCTGAGGTATGAATTTGTGGTTACACTAAAGCTTCACATCCACAACACTAAGACAAAGAGAGATAAACCACAAACCAAGCCATACACCACACGGAAAACCGTGTCTCAACCGTGTAGGGTGAACGTCTCGGGTGAACCGTGTCGGGTGAACTGTGTCGGGTCAACTGCTACTCACCAATTTTGTTTATTGTCGCTACTCAGCATTGTTCATTATCGCTACTCAGCTTTGTTCATTACTCACTAGCTTTGTTCATTTTACTCACTAGCTTTGTTCATTTTACTCACTAGCTTTGTTCATTTTCGCTACTCAGCTTTGTTCATTTTCGCTACTCACTCACTCACTCACGCACTCACTCACTCGCTTCGCTCGTTCGTGAGTTCGCTCGTTCGTGAGTTCGCTCGTTCGTTCGTTGCACGACTTTTCAACGTGGTGGCTTATTAATAATAAGCAACCTCCACTTAACCTACAACCTCAACCCAATGACATCTCCATTCATAGCTGGACATCGTGGCTATAAAGCACAAATTCCCGAAAACACCCTTCAAGGGTTCGAAAAATGCTTCAACCTGGGAGCCACAGTGGTGGAAACCGACCTCAATACTTCCAAAGATGAAGTTATCATAATATCACATGATAACAGTACTCAACGAGTATTCGTTGATCAAAATGGTGAACCAACCAACTATGAAATCACTCAAACCAATTATCATGGTGTTTTGGAACACCTTAAGGATTCAGCTAGTGGCAGTGCCATTATCACGTTTCCCGAGTTGTTAAAATGGTTTGTAAAGGTGAGTGACCAACGTGACGACTTGATTTTAATGCTCGATATCAAAGTGTCCAACCCTCCCAAAGTGATGAAATTGATTGTTCGGGACCTCTTGGATGAAAACCAGGACATCAAATGGTGGTATCATCGTATTCAATTCGGGATTTGGGATCTCAGAATGATCAAATTCTTAAATCAAGATGAATACTTTGATAAAGTATTTGATGGTGAGTCCAATTCTAAAGGCTTCAAACAATTTGATATCCTCAACATCTCAAAGTATTGGTTTCACTCGCTTGCCTTTTTGAACTACAATTTATACGTTGATGACCATGTGCGTGACCTTATTGGAAGAGATAAGAAGAACCGGTACATGCATAAGATCACCGGTGTCTCTTTGAATTTCAACTCAACATTGACCTCGAACTTTTTGACAAAATTCGTACCATTGATCAAAGCCCAAGACTTGAAGTTTTTTCTGTGGACAATCAACTCGGACTTTCAATACAGTCACATTGTGAACATTGGTAGATTTTACAAACTCAACCAATATGGTGTCATTTCGGATGACCCGGGTTACATGGTGAGCAAGAAGGAAATCGACCAATCTCACGACCCAAGCAAGTCTGTATCGTTTGTCGAACGCGCCAGAGGTTATCTTTACGAAAGACTTTATGATAGAATTAGACCGGTTTTCGTTGATGATTTTGGGGGTGAGGTTGATGGGGGGTTGCTTGGGCCTACGGTTGTACCGTCGAAGTTGTTTATGAAGGTTTATAATATGATATTCTATTAACAAACGAGCGAGCAAACGAGCGAAGCGAGTTTGTTAATGCAGGTTACGAACATTCAAGCGAGCGAAGCGAGTTTGTATTGCAAGCCAACTTTGCTCGCTTGTTATTGCAAGCCACAAACGAGCAACGAGCACGAGCACGAGCTTCGCTCGCTTGCTCGCTCGCTTGTTATCTTTTCCTTTGTCAATTCTTTTGTTTCTTCTTCTTCAATTTTTATTTCATAATCGAGAGTAATAGTTTACTCCTTTGAGCTGTTTTACATTTTCAGGTTATGGTTCCAAAGGGTGGATCTCGTTATTGGCTGAGGTTTTCCTGTAACTGCTATAATGGTTTTCTTGATGTTACTTAGAGTATAGAATGAATAGAATTCTTAACGAAAGAGCGAGCGAACGAACGATCGAACGAACGAGCGAAGCGAGTGAGTAAGTGAGTGCGTGAGTGCGTGCGTGCGTGCGTGCGTGAGTGTGAGTAGCGAACGCTACCAAATGTTAATATACCTAGGTGGCCATTATATCCCGAATTCTTGCATTCAGAAGTATCCTCTCTTTAGGATACTTCATATACTTACTATCTATTGTTCTTAGCTTACACTTATCATAACAACGCCCACGAATCTCCCTATTCGTATTCACTGAACGATTCCCAGCTACCTTACGTAGTAATCTGGTATCCTCAGCCGGATCTCTCCTAGTGAGTAGCGAACGAATACGTGAGTGAGTGCGTGAGTGAGTTGCGATCGAATACTCATACCTTTCAGACACAGTTAGTCGCATCGCTCAAGTACATTGAGAGACGTTAGTGTAGACCTAAAATATAAGTCGTTTCGTAGTCTATACCAATATTAAAGTCGCTTCGCTCCAAGGCTGCTTCGAAGCAGACTATGCATTAATGTCGCTTCGCGATGGTTATATGTAAGTCATCCGATAATCATATTCAGGTCATACCGATAATCATATTCAGGTCATACCGATAATCATATTCAGGTCACACCGATAATGGTCATACCGATAATCATATCTAGTGGCTATTTCAAACATTACTTGGATAAATCACCTTGTGGATCCTGAATTTGCTGGTGCTTCTTTGGAGATT
>JAKUAJ010000361.1:0-13098 GCA_030562865.1 Kodamaea lidongshanica (nom. inval.) | reverse complement strand
GAGTGAGTGAGTGAGTGAGTGAGTGAGTGAGTGAGTGAGTGAGTGAGAGTGAGTGAGTGTGAGTGAGTGAATGAGTGCGTGAGTGCGTGAATTCGTGAGTAGGTGAGTGAGTGAGTGAGTGAGTGAGTGAGTGAGTGAGTTAGTGAGTGAGTGTGTAGCACTGAGTGAGTGAGTGTGTAGCACTGAGTGAGTGAGTGTGTAGCACTGAGTGAGTGAGTGTGTAGCACTGAGTGAGTGAGTGTGTAGCACTGAGTGAGTGAGTGCGTGAGTGCGTGAGTGAGTGAGTGCTTGAATTCGTGAATTCGTGAATGCATGAGTACCTGACTGTTTGAGTACCTGACTGTTTGAGTACCTGATTGCTTGAGCACCTGACTGCTTGAGCACCTGACTGCTTGAGCACCTGATTGTTGAGTTCTTTCGTGCATTCTGTATCCTAACTATCTCTTTAAATACGCCAAACCGTTACTGATTGGCCAAGCAAAGTAAACTCGTTAAATAACTTTTGGCAGTTTTCAATGGATTTGCTACATAACAAGAAGTTGAATTCGAAAATACTCATTCGTTTGTTGGTTTACTTTCATCAAAAGATTCACTACTCACTCACTCTTTGTTTGGTGAAAATGAACGAGTGGAGAATTTATAGATTACTAAATGTCCTGATATGAATATGAATTCAACACTATATTTATAATCTAAGTATGATCTGTATGAGTATCGAATGGTGAATTCTGCGAAATAAAGATAATCATGGTGATAATGTATGAACTATACATCATTACACTCGTATTATCCACTCGTATTATCCATACACATCATTATCCCACTAAAACCAACTCCGCTTCACAATAATTTCCAACATCCTTATCACCAGAAATCACTCGCTCACCTCCTCTGCTTCCCTCTTGTCTCCTCTCAACCTTCTTATCATTACTGCAGAAAAGACACCATTTGCACAATACAACTGTTTGGTGATTTTTCTTACTTGAGGTGTTTAGTAACTTTAATAGTTTAGTAAATCTATCATTTGCAACAAATTCTCAAGGGTCCCCCCTTGGTCAGTATTCCATTTTTTGATACCAATTCTCAAGGGTCCCCCCTTGGTGAGTAATCCAATTTTTGATACCAATTCTCAAGGGTCCCCCCTTGGTGAGTATTCGATTTTTTGCAACAAATTCTAAAGGGTCCCCCCTTGGTGAATATTCCATTTTTTGATACCAATTCTCAAGGGTCCCCCCTTGGTGAGTATTCGATTTTTTGATACCAATTCTCAAGGGTCCCCCCTTGGTGAGTATTCCATTTTTTGATAACAGTTCTAAAGGGTCCCCCCTTGCTGAGTACTCCATTTTTTGATACCAATTCTCAAGGATCCCCTACTTATTCTTTGTTCGAATTAATTCACTCCTCACTCACTCGCTTCGCTCGTTCGTTCTTGTTACTATTAATCGTATTAAATACATACTATTAAATACTACTCTCAGATCAAAAATTCGCTACTCACTCACTCGCTTCGCTCGTTCGTTCGTGCTCGTTCGCTCTAGCTAGTCCCAGACAGCTCCACAAACAAATCAAAACTCCTCTCCGGTACAACCACATCTCTAAACTCCCATGGAAACAATTTACGCACAGGCTCTTCCAAAATGAAATCTGGCTCCTCCAAGAGTTCCTCCTCCAAAGCTTCCATCACCGTCTCCTCCAAAGTTTCCGTCACAGTCTCCTCCTCAATCTCCTGAATCTCCTGTGTGTGTGTATACAATTTGTGTGAAAAAACGGTTTCAGATTCAAACACCCGTTCTGGTTCCACAAACCTGTAGAGATGGATAAATGGTTGGGGGGTTGATTGATTATTTTCGGTTGGTTCGGATGGTTCGGATGGTTTGATTGGCTCGGATGGTTTGATTGGCTCGGATGGTTTGATTGGCTGGGATGGTTTGATTGGCTGGGATGGTTTGATTGGCTGGGATGGTTTGATTGGCTGGGATGGTTTGATTGGCTGGGATGTTTTGATTGGCTCGGATGTGTTGATTGGCTCCGTTGGCTCAATTGCCTCGGTTGACTCAATTGCCTCATTTACCTCGCCTGCCACATTTACCTCACTTTCCTCATTCACCTCACTTTCCTCATTCACCTCACGTTCCTCACCCTCCTCACGTTCCTCACCCTCCTCATGTTCCTCACCTTCCTCATTCTCTTCTCTCCCTTGCTCATCCCAAACATTTCCATACATACTCGACTCGAAATTGAATTTTCCAGCATTCGCCTCTGTTGGCGGCGCCTCCTTTGTTGCGTCCCATTGTGAGCCATTTGAAAACCAGTCACTTTGAATGTGTTGGTAGTTTTGAGGGTCTGTTAAATAGTTCATTTCTTCAAACGCCTTTGAATAGGGTGCACCAGTTGCTGCGTTCTCCGATGAATCATTGCTTGGTGTACCGGTCTCACCCTCCTCTGATGAGTTATTGTGTGGTGTACCGATCTCTCCCTTCTCTAATGAGTTATTGTGTGGTGAATCATTGTGTGGTGGATAATTCTCTGGTGTATCATTCTCTGGTGTATCATTCTCTGAATGTTTTACCGCATTTTCTCGTTTCATCTTAGTCTTCAGCATGCCAAATGGCGTGCCAAATGGCACACCATTAGGCACACCATTAGGCACTATTGTCCCATCCAAACTGATAACCCCCTCAAAATCATCCCTCCAAACTTCCCACCAAGCTCCATCATAAAATCCCATCCAAGGCTTTTGTTCACCAATGTAATGAATCAATTTAACCTCACCCTTGAAATAATCAAAGGCTGGTACATACTGATATTGAGCCAGAGGTGTAACATTATATACAAATGGTAACTTTACCCAATTTGTATCACACTTTGGACTTAACCAATTTGAATTGGCATTAAAGTATTGGTTCAATAAACCTTGGTCAGCACCATCAAAAGACTCATTTTGATCAGCTTTGGTAATCAAATTCATATAGTCATTGATATTCGGATGTAAGACCATGACTCCGGAATTGAAAATATCCGGGAACCCAGAGTCAGGGGCAGCTAAAATCTGATGAATATCAAACTGAGTATCCAAGAGATCAAGAACCAGATTTGAACATATCAAAGGTAATGTATCAGCATCCAAATATAAAACAGTATCATAGCAATCAAGGTTCCATAAATGAACCTTACTAAAGGTTCCTGCCAATTCTACTCTCTTTAAGTCTTGAGAAAGCTTGGTATAAGCTGTACTCTTTATTTCTTCCCTAACATGAACGTGGTAAAATTCTCCTAATAATTTGATTTGATCTTCACTGAACTCCCTCACATTAATTAACAAGATCCCAACATCAAACGGACTTCCTGTATGTGTCTCCCGGAGGGCACGTAACCGTGAACCTAGAACCAAAGCACCAGCGAGATACTTGGGAGAGTACAAGAGTGTAAAGATGGCTTTCATATTGTTATTGAAAAGAAAAGACAATCTCACAAGTTTAAACTAACGAGCGCAGTGTGTGTGTGTGTTTGAGTTTGTGAGTTTGATTGTATGTAATAAATAATGTAATACTTTATGTTATAATTATAGTTGTTCTTTAATCATTGAAATGGTTTTAATCTCCAATGCTTTAGCATCTAAAGGAAACTGCCAGCTGTGATGCCAGCTCGGGTAGTGTGTTATTGCTCTTCTCATCACTGTTTGTTTTAAACAATAGCTAAACAAGTCTGTGGTTTAGTTGACACAAGTTGTTTTGTGTTGGGTCGGGGTTAGGGTGCAGGATGTGTTGTGGTCCCTGAGCGAGCGACGAACGAACGAGCGACGAACGAGCGAACGGGCAAACGAACGAGCGAAGCGAGTGAGTGAGCACGTGAGTGAGTGAGGA
Organism: Kodamaea lidongshanica (nom. inval.); assembly: GCA_030562865.1. Classification (NCBI taxonomy): domain Eukaryota; kingdom Fungi; phylum Ascomycota; class Pichiomycetes; order Serinales; family Debaryomycetaceae; genus Kodamaea; species Kodamaea lidongshanica (nom. inval.). The sequence goes on along the minus strand of JAKUAJ010000361.1, from coordinate 9,235 downwards.
GTGAGTGAGTGTGAGTGAGTGAATGAGTGAGGAGTGAGTGACTGAGAAGTGAGTGACTGAGTGAGTAACTGAGTGACTGAGTAAGTAAGTGAGTGACTGAGTGAGTGACTGAGTGAGTGACTGAGTAAGTGAATGAGTAAGTGACTGAGTGACTGAGTGAGTGACTGAGTAAGTGAGTGAGTGAGTAGCGAATTTTTGAGTGAGCGAGTGAATGAGTGAGGAGTGAGTGACTGAGTGAGGAGTGAGTGACTGAGAAGTGAGTGACTGAGTGAGTAACTGAGTGACTGAGTAAGTAAGTGAGTGACTGAGTGAGTGACTGAGTGAGTGACTGAGTAAGTGAATGAGTAAGTGACTGAGTGACTGAGTGAGTGACTGAGTAAGTGAGTGAGTGAGTAGCGAATTTTTGAGTGAGCGAGTGAATGAGTGACAGAGTGGCTGAGTGACTGAGTAACTGAGTAACTGAGGAGTGAGTGAGCACATGAGTGAGTGAGTGAGTAGCGAATTTTTGAGTGAGCGAGTGAATGAGTGACTGAGTAACTGAGTAACTGAGTAACTGAGTTCGTGAGTTGGTGAGTTGGTGAGTTCGTGACTTCGTGACTTCGTGACTTCGTGACTTCGTGAGTTCGTGAGTGCGTAAGTAAATGTGTGAGATTGTGTGACTGCGTGTTTCTCTCGTAGCCATCCATGTCAGCATGTAACTGGCTACAAAAAATCATTCAACCTGAGATTTTCTCAAGGGTCCCCCCTTGGGAATTGGGTGCAAAAAACATTCAAGTTAAGAAATTCAGAGGGGACCCTTGGGAAGTAACCCACTGGCTTCGCTTTCATATCACATTCCGTCACTCGGTTTGCTTTCGAGTGAGTGAGTGAGTGAATGTACAAAAATATAAGTCAAACCATTAGTGTATATAGGCACAGTAGTATTGGTATTGAAATCATAGAAATGAGTAAGACAAACCATTAGTGTATATAGGTATGGTAGTATTGGTATTGAAATCATAGATATTCGTATTACAGATGTATTTTTATCTAAAGTATTGTATTGAACTATAAAAATTACTCTCAAACCAAAAGATTTCTCACTCACTCGTTCATTATCTTGAAAAACAAAAGTGAGTAGTGTAGGCTGTGAGCGAATGAGCGAAGCGAGTTCGTGAGTGAGTGTGAGAGTGAGTGAGAGTCAGAGTGAGAGTGAGTAGCGAATTCTTGGAGTTCGTTCGTAAGTCAAAGAATCAATTTCTGACTGAGTTAGCTCATTCGTGAGTCAACTCCTTCACTCCTTCCTGGGCCAACTCCTTCGCTCCTTCACTCCTTCCTGGGCCAACTCCTTCGCTCCTTCACTCCTTCCTGAGATAACTCACTCACGCAGTCACGCAGTCACTCACTCGCTTCGCTCGTTCGTTCGTTCGCTCGTTCGTTCGTTCGCTCGTTCGAAAAGCAACTTTGCTTGCTCATGGATACTTTATTGATCAGTACCGATAATGTGTATGAGTAATGACAAGCATAAAACCGCTTCACAATAAGGGAGAGTTTATTGGGGATGACCCAGCAATACAATGAAATAACGTAAACTATCGAACAAGTGTAAAACAAAATGTACTAGACATATATACAAGAATTAAAGCTTCTCTGTATGGTTTGGGGAGCCACCAAGCAAGATAAAGGTGACACTAATCACTCACAGACAGTTGAATCAGCTGCTGGTTTGGTCATTTTTAGGTGAATAACCATCAGAATTCTTTGGTAAAACTGCTGCAAAGCACGAGCGAAGCGACTATAATAGTTGAACGCTGCAAAGTGTAGTTACTAATTCAATACTCACTCAAAAGTTTGCTACTGACTATTAATCCTCACTCAAAAGTTTGCTACGGACTCATTCATTCACTCAAAAGTTCACTACGGACTCATTCATTCACTCACCCACCTATTTGTTCCTTCACTTGATACAAAATGCGAGCATCACAAGAGCATTTCATATGAGAGTGCCATAAAAAACCACTCAAATTCACTCGCTTCGCACCTAAATCTGATACAGATTGACACGTGAATTATGATGGCTAAGTGAGTAGCAATCCATATGGTCTCCCACTACACTACTCACCAACGAAATCACCAAACTCACCCAACTCTCAATGCACAAAGTTTAATTCCATGAGTTTAACAGTTATTAAAGTAAAAGTTAGTATCGCTGCTGTGGAAGCATAAGCATGTTGTGGCTTGGTTATGGCAACTCACGCAACCACTATGAATCGTATATCAGATTTGTTCTGCCTCTCACTGACTCATAGAAAATTCCGCTTCATTCAAATGGATGGTGATACAGTGTAGAGTGTTGAAATGAACAGGAGATTGCTATTGTATATTGTTCCAAATTTTGAACAAATGGTGTTGGATGAGTTGCGACTCTTTTGATTAGTCGACCGAGCGAAGTGAGTGAGTAGCGAGTACTTTGATTTGAATATGAGTTCTACAAAGACTAATGGTCACACTAAAGGTTGTCACACTAATAGTTGTCACACTACACTCTATGATTGGCCATTTCCACTAACCACAGGTAATTTAAAGTACATTTCTGCACACATCTCCCAATAGCTCAGTTACAGGTGGATTACATACCGATTATTACATCTTGCCAAAATCCTTATTTAGAGGCATACTGTCATATCTAGCCATTTAACCAGTGTGGTGATGTATAATGACTTGCTGATCTCACACATTTAATGATTTTTAGTTCAATAATGGTTGCATATCTTTACAGAATGGACAGATTTGGATACTTGTAACGTGCGTGCTAGTGTGTGTGAGTGAGTGAGTGTGTGAGTGAGTGTGAGTGAGTGTGAGAGAACAAAGTGAGTGACTGCGAGTGAATGTGGGAGAACAAAGTGAGTGACTGCGAGTGAATGTGGGAGAACAAAGTGAGTGACTGCGAGTGCGTGCGAGTGTGCGAGTTCAGAACCAACCTCTGCCCAACCTCTACAGACCACCCCCAAGACCTATGCACACTATCTATGGTTGTCAACTCCCAAGGATAAAAATTAATATGTGGGAGCTTCGTTCTTGTGTGTTTGGACTAATGATATGGTTAGTTGTTCCATATTTTTTCCAAGGTCCCCCCCTTTGGTTCATAGTTGAAAAAGTCTAAAGGTCCCCCCCTTTAGTCCATTTTTTTATAAGGTCCCTCCTCTTATCAAATATGAGACCCATAAACCAAACCCTCTACAAATTATACTGCATTCAATAACCTCATACTCCTTACATATTTCTCTTGGGAATAATGATCTTCAACATGAATTGTCCTGCTTTACCCTGATCCTCAACATGAACGCACAGAAGCACAGAAGCACTCACGAACTCACCCACTCGCTTCGCTCGTTCGCTCGTATGTCCTTCACAAAAGTATGCCCTTTGAAATAGATCAACCATCGAAATCATCATACTGTTCACCAATACAAGAACAAGTGAATATGTTCATTTGCTCTTTGTAGTTTGATTCCCCAATCATTTTGGAATTGGCAAACCTCACCTCAAATGGATATAAATTGACTAAAATCATAGTACTGCTTCGCAGCACCATTGCATTAGTACACTCGCACTCATAGTACTGCTTCGCAGCACTATTCGCTTCGAAATCGACTTGAAAATCCTTGTAAAATGACATAAAAATCACTGGAAATTGACTTTAAAATATCACTTGATATAAAACTCGCAAATCAAACTTGAAATCAACTTTATATTAATTGCAAACGAGCTTCAAATTGAGTTAAACCCACTAAAATTAACTTGTATATTCACTCAAAATCATCGAAAATACTCGCATTTGCACTGAAAAAGCGAATAGTGCTGCGAAGCAGTATTATGAGTGCGAGTGTACTAATGCTATGGTACTGAGAAGCAGTACTATTAGTGTGAGTTTAATAATGCTATGGTGCTGGGAAGCAGCACTAGTTGTTCTTTCTGTAATAATGCTATAGTACTGCTTGATATTGAAGTGCAATAAACGCATGAGAATACTCGCATATTTATCGAAAATCACCGAAAATCACCAAAAATTCAGTCAAAATCACTATAAAATGACTGTGAATAACCTTGAAATAACCTTGAAATAACCTTGAAATCACCTTGAAATCACTCGGAATTAACTATAGAATGTACTATGGAATGTACTATGGAGTGTACTATAAAAATTATTGTTAAAACCATTAAAAATCAACTATAAAACCACCAAAAATCATCAAAAAATCAACCAAAATCACCAAAAATCACCAAACCTCACAATCCCATCTCCATATCTTAAGTACAATAACAACCAACCTACTAGAATAAACCATCCATAATCTCACAAACCAGACTCTAAAACTAATCTTTTGGTCAAAATCCACATTCTATTCTTTAAATCATCTTATTGGCCATTTCGTCCTAGACAATGTACTGGATATACGTAGTTATTTTTTTTGCTAATTCCTAGCATACCCAAGTTGCTCACTTTGGTTGATCAAATCCATCAGTTTAAATAATCATCTATTGACTTGTGTGTCAACTGAAGCCTTTTGGAATTGTTTAATCAAGAACAAGTGTCGATTGGCCTTAATGTTGTTGCTTGGTTACATGCTGAACGAGCGAACGAGCGAACGAGCGAACGAGCGAACGAGCGAAGTGAGTGAGTGAGTGAGTGAGTGAGTGAGTGAGTGAGTGAGTGAGTGAGTGAGTGAGTGAGTGTGTGAGTGTGTGTGTGAGTGAGTGAGTGAGTGTGTGAGTGAGTGTGTGAGTGTGTGAGTGTGTGTGTGTGTGAGTGTGTGTGTGAGAACTATTGAGTGAGTGAGTAGCAAACTTTTGAGTTCGTGAGTGCGAGTGAGTGCGTTCTTTCGTTCGCACTCACTCATTCAGTTTGTTCGTTCGTTCGTTCGCTCGTTCTTTCGTTCGCACTCACTCATTCAGTTTGTTCGTTCGTTCGCTCGCTCGTTCGTTCGTTCGTTCTTTCGTTCACACTCACTCATTCACTTTGTTAGTTGTTCACAAACGAGCGAGCAAATTGCCTTAATATCTATTGGGGTTCTTCCAAGATGGCCACTTAATATACCTTGACTAAGCGATTATATCAGCTTTAGAAGAAATTGGGAAGTTCAACTGATGGCGGGAATTCGCTGCGCACGACTCATACTAGCGGAGCGAAGCGACAATTGATAAGAGATGGTAGGTTGTCCTAAATTTTTACATTGGCAGAGCTTTACTGCGAAGAAGAAGAACACGAAACGAGCAAAGCGAGTGGTTTCTATAGAAGAGACGAACATAAACGAAATCATGAGCGAAGCGAGTGTCTATGACAGAAGAACACGAAATCAATCGCTTCGCTCATGTTTCTAACATGAGAAGAGTGCTGCGAAGCAGTACTACCATTAGTGCTACAAGTGTTTAGTAGTGCTGTAATAGTGCTACGAGTATTTGGTAGTGCTACAATTGATACGAGATGATACGTTTTTTTACCCTTTAATAAGAGCTGGCTGTGAAGGAGCGAAGCGACCCTTGAAAGCGATTGTTACTGGCTTACCCTTCTTTGCGTGTTCAATTCCTTAGAAACGATTAACAGGGAATAATAATCTTCTAGGTATTTTTTCTCCTCGGCGCTACGCACTGTTTAAGCGCCCACCATCGCTTGTTTCTTTCATTTGGCGCTACGCACTGTTTGCTCATTACCTTCACTTGGCGCTACGCACTATTTAAGCGGCACTTTCCCTAATCACTAACTCATTTACGCACTCGCTCCCTAATCATTTGCTGCTCTCGTTCACTAATCTCTGTCTTTTGTTCGCAGCTCTCGGTCACTAATCTGTCTTTTGTTCGCTGCTCTCCGGTCACTAATCTGTCTTTTGTTCGCTGCTCTCTCACTCACTCGCTACGCTCGTGAGTTCGTTCGCCTACACTCATTCAAACTTCATATCTATTAACTAACGGGAGTAAGACCAGACGTTCTTCAACAAACCATCTTGTTGAGCCAATCTGTTCAAAGAGTCATCAGCTTCACCTCTACCTCTGATGTAACCACTCAAGACATATGTGGTGTTGGAACCGGCAACAGCTCTTCCTTCTTCATCAATGTTGGCAATGTTAATTTGCACAGAGGCGTGGTCCTTAGCCTTGATGATTCTGTTGGTGGCAGAACATTTTCTTGGGACGTACAATTCAACCTAGTTATGTTAGTATAGGTCGTTACTCGTAGGTCAGCAGTTTACTTACTAATTGGCCTTTGTCGTTTTCCATGTTGGCTGATGTTTAGAGAAATCTAAAGTTTCGGGTGGTTTTTTTTTGCTTCTGCACTTTTGAAAAATTTTCGGTACTGCAGGAAGGCGAATAGGGGAAAAGCCCTAGGTCATGTGAGTGCGCGACGTAACGAAAGTTATGATATGAAGATTGGTTGATGGAGAATCAGCTTGATTGAGTTTGGGAATGTTTTGAAAAGGAGATGATTGGTGAGTTGGTTTAGTATTAGTCATTGATAGAGACTACTCGCTGAGAAGTTAAGCGATTATGTAATCGTATGCTCACTGGGTACTCTCTGAGATTATGTAATAGTATGCTGGTTTACCCGCTGTGAAAGATAATGTAATATTATGTAAGCATACTTTCAAGTAAAGCTCTGGATTACTCGCTGAGATTATGTAATACTATGCTTACTGGCACTCGCTGAGATTATGTAATATTATGCTTACTGGCACTCGCTGATATAATATTATAGCTAATGATTATATAACTAAAACACATCTATGAAGTTTAATTATACGCAAGTAGATCTATAAGACACCTCCATTCATATTCATCTCCTTTGTTTTCATATTTGGTTTCATTCTGGTTTTAATATTTTGTTAAAATCATGTCAAATCTTGTCAAATCTGTAAAGATAGGTATCGGTAATGTCAGGTATCGGTAATGTCAGGTATCGGTAAATCTCATCAATCTAATCAAATACCTTACATCAATTACCTTAATCACTTTTCTTCAACATTCTATATTAGCCATTTGCTTGGTTTGTACACTGAGCAAAAGTGTATGATCGATTCAGACTTGTCGCACGCCAGTGCGTGTGTGAGTGAGTGTGAACGAGCGAAGCGAGAAGTGCGTGAGTTAGTGTGTGAGTGTGAACGAGCGAAGCGAGTAGTGCGTGAGAGTGAGTTCGTGAGTGTGTGTGATCGAACAATGTCAGCTTGAGTTCGTGAGTTCGCGAGTTCGTGTGTGTGATCGAACAAAGTCAGCTTGAGTTCGTGAGTTCGCGAGTTCGTGTGTGTGAACGAGCAAAGTCAGCTTGAGTGTGAGTTCGTGCTTGCGAGTATCAGTCAGTGCGTTCTTTCGTTCGCTCCAACCTCTGAAGACCGCCCGGAACGCCTATGGATAGCTTTTTCTATGGTTGTGTTATGTTGCGTAGGGGTAACTTAATGTAGATTTTTAACTATATATCTTAACTAACGTTTATTGGTTAACCTCTTTATATAGCTACTATGGCTGGTTTCTAACTAGTATATACGAACGAGCGAAGCGAGTGAGTGAGTGCGTACGTGAGTGAGTAATGTGTGGGTATTTAGAGGTTAATTCCATCAGCTGGCTCTATATGCAGCCACCATCTGTGTATGTACCTAATTTGTTCACAGTCGACACTGCACGCATGTGTAGTAACGGGCGAACGAGCGAAGCGAGTGAGTGAGATCGTGAGTGAGTGAGAGTGCGAGTGAGAATGACAGAGTGATATAGTGACAGAGTGATATAGTGACAGAGTGATAGAGTGACAGAGTGACAGAGTGACAGAGTGACAGAGTGACAAAGTGAGAATGAGAATGAGAGTGCCAGTGAGTGAGAATGACAGAGTTCGTGAGTTCGTGAGTGGGAATCACAGCGTGAGTTGAGCGACGAATGCTCAACCTAACAGGTTGTTAAATTTGATTTGTAGGAGCTTCGTTCGTGAGTGTGTGACTGACCATGTCATTAGACACTCACTCACGAACTCGTTCGTATTACCTTCCTTTACACTCAAGAATGCGTTTCACCGGGCTCCTTTTCATGGCCATTTTCGCACCATTTCAACCTCTTATGTTTGGCAGAGATTAACTTGACGTAGATTTCAAAGTATACATCTTAGCTAACGTTTATTGGTTGAATTAAACCTCTTTATATAGTTGTCTCAAAGAGGCAATGTGTAGCTCGTCTAATACTTAGGTGCTTTGTCTAATAACCTTAGGCCTAGTTGTTGTGGTGAGAGTCGTCCTGCAGATATGTGTAGTTGACTGCTGAGCAATCCCAACACTTTAACAAGTTATCAGTAGCTTATTCAAACGAGGAGTAGCTTATTCAAACGAGCAGTAGCTTATTCAAACGAGCAGTAGCTTATTATGAAAGTATTTTCGTTATCAGAACTAATTGATTAGTATAATTTCTCTCCTGATGTCTTTAAATGAGCAGTATACGCTGATTGTGAACGAACGAAGCGAACAAGTGTGTGAAGAAGTGAGTACAAATTTAAAAGCACGAACATGCACAGTGAGTGAGAAGTGATTAGACGAACCGAGCGAGTGAGCGATTAGACGAACTGAGCGAGTGAGTGATTTGAAGAACGAAGCGAGTGAGTGAATGAGTGAGTGAGAAGTTCATTCGTTCGTTCGTTCTTCGTCTAATCACTTCTCACTCACTCACTCACTTTGCTTGTGACTCGCTACTCACTCTCGCACTTCTCAGGAGCCTTGTCATCAATGACAACCAATCGATGACAACCAATCGATGACAACCAATTGGGTGCGAAATTTTCACTCAAAAACCAGAACTCACTTACAACCTTGCACTCACGCACACTCACTCACACACTCACTCACTCACTCACAACCTTGCACTCACTCACACTCACTTGCACTCACTCACACTCACTCACTTACTCACACTCACTCACAACCTTGCACTCACTCGCTCTCACTTACACTCACTCACTCGCTCTCACTTACACTCACTCACTCACTCACACTCACTCACTCACACTTACTCCCTCACACTTACTCCCTCGCTTCGCTCGTTCGTTTGCTCGTTCGTTTGCTCGTTCGTTTCATTCAAATGGATCAAACCTCAAAAGTTCGCACCCACTCACTTACTCACTCACTCACTCACTTACTCACTCACTCACTCACTTACTCACTCACTTACTCACTCACTTACTCACTCACTTACTCACTCACTCACTCACTCACTCACTCACTCACGCACTCAC
>JAKUAJ010000360.1:0-13241 GCA_030562865.1 Kodamaea lidongshanica (nom. inval.) | reverse complement strand
GTTCGTTCGTTCGTTCGTTCGTTCGTTCGTTCGTTCGTTCGTTCGTTCGTTCGTTCGTTCGTTCGTTCGTTCGTTCGTTCGTTCGTTCGTGAGGTTTGACACTTAGCGTAGACATTTAGGGTTGACATTTAGAGGTTTGATCCATTATTACGGTACGGGTCTTTAGAGGTTTGAGTTCGTTCGTTACTTTTGCAACCAATATCCATGGCAATTTTGAAAATTTTGGAGTTGAGCTTCAAAGTCCCTCTGCTTACACCTTAAAACGAGCGAAGTTTGTTTGGCTCGTTTGGCTCGTTTGTTTGGCTCGTTTGTTTGGCTCGTTTGTTTGGCTCGTTTGTTTGGCTCGTTTGTTTGGCTCGTTTGTTTGAACCTACCGAATTCGCTATAAACGTACTGACTCACTGACTCACTGACTCAAACTCACTTTGTTCGTGCACTCTCACTCACTAACACTAACACGCACTCACTCGCTTCGCTCGTTCAAGCGCACCAGCGCTAATCAGATTGTATTGATTTGAAAGCGTGTGATCCCAAAAAGTAATCATATGGTAACACTCGTGGTGGCGCGTTAATAATCCTTATTACATAGTCTTTATAATGAAAAAAACCATATTTACATATAGTGAAAATCATCGTCGATTAGATTCCAAATATCTGATTACCTTTAGCTTCATATTGATATAGTTTGAGCGAAGCCACCTTTACTAATACAGCAAACGAGCATAGCGAGTGAGTGATTAGCGAATTCAATTAGAACGACGACCGAGCACTAACTCGTAAAGTTGGATGTTTCAATTATGAATTTGAACTATTATGTACAAGCTTTATGTTAAGAATCGTCAGGTTTTAAATAAAAACTTGTGGATTTGACTTCAAGTAGGATATTTAGAGCCGGTTTTGTTTTGTTGATGGATTTGAATGATGTTGATATGACGGAACGTTATTTCGCTGTGACGGAGAATTCAGAATTGTTTCGATGTGACGAAGCTTTCAGAATTGTTGCTGGAATGAAATTTCTACACCTTTTCTATAACTGATTATCTTTTACAAGCACATCCTTGGCCACCTCCATCTAACCCTCATACTCTCTAAATATCATGAAGTTGATAAACTTCAACTTGGAAGAGCCGAACTGAATGAATTAATTGAATATGAGATTGAGTATTGATTGTGAATGTGAGATCGTGAGTGTGTGTGTGAGTTGATCACATAGTGCTGCGAATAGTCCTGCGAAGCAGCACTATGAGTGCTTTATACTCACACTAACGAATAGTCCTGCGAAGCAGCACTATGAGTGCTTTATACTCACACTAACGAATAGTGCTGAGAAGAAGTACTATGAGTGCTTCGTACTCACACTAACGAATAGTGCTGAGGAGAAGTACTATGAGTGCTTCGTACTCACGAACTCACGTACTCACGAATTCACTCGCTTCGCTCGTTCGTTCGCTCGTTCGTTCGCTCGTTCGTTCGCTCGTTCGTTCGCTCGTGGTGTTCAAACTTGTAGGTTATTTGGTGATGAGAGTTCTGAGAGGGATAGGGGGTTATCCTGGGTTTTACGAATGGTGGAAACAAATTGATATAATGGAACTGACCTTTGGAGATAACCACCACAGGATAAGCTTTGCAGCACTGTGAGTTTGCAAGAGTAACGCAACAAATAAAGTTACTTTTATGACTTTTACTTTTGTATCGTTCTTCTGTTGTTTCATAATTGCGGTATGGGTCTTCAAAGGTTAGTTCCATTACCTGGGGCAAAGGTTAGTTCCATTACCTTTGACTTTCAAAGGGAGGGATTCTATGAAAATTTGATTCTCTTCCAAAGGTCCTACCTTTGGAATTTATGCTTGTAATGCTGCGAGGTTTGAGTGCATGTAGTATGAGCGAACAAACGAACGTAGCGAGTTTGTAAGTGAGTGAGTGCGAGAGTGAGTGAGTGAGTGAGTGAGTGAGTGAGTGAGTGAGTGAGTCTGAGTGAGTGAGTGAGTGAGTCTGAGTGAGTGAGTGAGTGAGTGAGTGAGTGAGTGAGTGAAAGAGTGCGTGACTGAATGAATGAGAAGATGAATGCGTGCGTGACTGAGAACAAACTCGCTTCGCTCGTTTGCTCGATTAGTTCCAACATTCAGATTTGCACCTACAACGATTCGCTACTCGAACGAAACAAGTGAGTCAGCGAAGCTATTCATGCCTTGCAAATAAGAATTTTTTGCAACACTACAGAGGGTTATTTGAATACGAAAAGTGATTATATAGTATGTGGTGTAGTTATTCCAGAAGGTTACTCCATGGCTTTAAATACCGAGTGGGTTACTCCATGGCTACTCTATGGCTTACATACCGAGTAGGCTTAATGAAAGCAAAACTTTTATTAAATTTGAAAATTGGCAGCCAAGTTGTATCTATAAAGCTAGTTGGTGCACAGAGCAAGAGGATCCTGTGGCTAATACTCTATGAATATTAGTATTCGGGTTGATGAATATCAGTGGTCCTCACGTTGATTTTGGTACTCGGTTGATTTTGGTACTCGGATTCAATGTAGTTCATTTACCGGTATACTCAATGCACTTCATGCATGAAATGCGTATGTTCATCACGTAAAACGCACTCATTCACTCACGCACTCATGCATTCATGCACTCACTCACTCACGCACTCATTCACTCACGCACTCACTCACTCTCGCACTCACTCACTCACGCACTCACTCACTCACTCACTCGCTTCGCTCGCTTCGTTCGTTCGTTCGTTCGTTCGTTCGTTCGCATGAACTGCAATGTGTATCCTTAATCACTTAACAAAAAACTATTCATATTAGACCGAATCTTCTTGGACATCTCCTTACACCCATCAATCACTCTATTCAAACGATCCTCCTCCACATTGTCGTCACCCTCAACCCAAAACCCGACAATCTCATCGTTTCTGAGATTCATAAAACTCACAAGACACGAGATGCCGTCATCGGACGTGGAGTCCATACTCAACTTATCATCCTCCAACTTGACGTGCCCACTGGTTACAATATCCTTCAATTCGATCCCGGAATCAACCAATGCCAAGGAGGCACAATTCACTACCCAGCAAATCAAATTGAGCAAGGAGTCGGATTCTTCCTTTGAGATGATGGTGACGAAAACATCGATAGTGGACTTTGGATACTTTTGTAAAATAATAGAAGGTAACAAGGCCGTTTCCACATATGAGGAAATCTTTTGCTCTATGTTCGATAACCCAATTCTAGGGCCCGCACTGTTGGCTTTGTTGGTACTGTTTGACTTGTTGAACACGCTGTCATGGGGTTGGCTTATGTGAGGTAAGAACTTTGTTGCCACCGAGAAGGATGCACGTTCGATGAAGGACCCACGGATGGGTCTTGGTCCGAAAACGCTCACTTCGATGACCGTATTACCCACCTCGAGGTATGCTGAACCGTTGGCATTTTCGCTTACTTTAGACTTTATGAAGAACTTTCTTATTTCATCTCGAGCTAATGAAGGCTGCACCTGGCTTGCTTCATGTGTGGATGTTGGTATTATGGTGTTTAATGGGCCGAATAGTCTTCTTCTTTCACTCATTCTTTTTTTTATAATGAGCGTAGTAGAACGAGCGTAGTAGAACGAGCGTAGCGAGTGAATGAGATGCAGAACGAGAGTAGCAAGTGAATGAGAGGGAGTGTAGAACGAGCGTAGCGAGTGAATGAGATGGAGTGTAGAACGAGAGTAGTGTATGAGTGAGATGGAGTGTAGAACGAGCGTAGCGAGTGAATGAGATGCAGTGTAGAGCGAGCGTATTGAATGAGTGAGATCCACTATGCGTGACATGCAGTGTAGAAGGAGCGTGAGATGCAGCGTATAACAAGCACGCACTCACACACACACATATAAAGTGACACTTATAAAGACTATTATGGCCAAGATTAACCTGACCCAGAAATCATGGCGCAATTGGTACGATGATGGTGAATCTTGTCATCAAGGTATCATATGTTTCCAACCTTGTCTTATCTGGTGATCCGAAGATGCAAAGTATTGCTTCTTTGATGAGCAAACTTTACCTGGTTAACAGATTCGATGCCTTGGGTTCCATTATAAAAGAGAATGATGAAATGAAGAACTCGATAGAAATCGTATAAATTAGTTTTCACCACTCGTTTGGCTGGTTCGCATATTCGTTTTCACCACTCGTTTGGCTTGTCCGTATACAGTTTCCACTCGCTTGGCTGGTTCGCATTTACTCACTCACTCGTATGTTCGCAGTTCTGATGCTTCTATAAAGACATTGACTTGCTCACATTAATCACTCCAGTATGATACCGACACCCTGCCATTAAAGGTTACCCAATACTAATACGTTGTTTACGATACTTGTAGACACTTGGACTAACACAACCAACTGTGATTATTATCAAGAATGGTTTCAAATGATTGTAATTGTCACGATTTCAGGGTCGTCACTTTATCACCAATGGTTGGACTGCTACAGGTCAAACGAGCGAAGTGAGTTTGAGAGTGAGTGAGTGAGGGTGAGAGTAAACGAGCGAAGCGAGTTTGTTAGTGAGTTTGTTAGTGAGTGAGAGTGAGTGAGAGTGAGAGTGAGAGTGAGTGAAAGTGAGTGAGAGTGAGAGTGGGCTTGATCTCAATTTCAAGGCATCTATATATAGACTAGCTTCGATAGTTAGGTTCTTTTCGCTGGTTAGTCTCGCTTGTTCGCTCACTTACTCGCTTCGCTCGTTTGAGTGAGCTTGAGTGAGATCCAGTGTAGTGACCTATGCGTGTCATGCAGTTCCACTATACTGTTAATAAGCCAACATATCATAGACTACATATCAACCCACACGCTACACTGCTTATTTCATATCTCTATTATTCCCTCACTACACTTGAATAAAGCCATAAACTATACTATACAAAAGTTTCTTCTAGATATAATCCTGGTGAGAACTCGTATCTAGAGTATATTCTCAAATCAATCAAATTACACCACCTCCCACACCACCAGTGAATTCAGTAACCACCTCCACTGCCTCCCACACCACCAGTGAATTCAGTAACCACCTCCACTGCCTCCCGCACCTCCGCGGCTTCTTCTCTTCATCTCCTCCTCTTTATACACAAACTCACTCTCGCTTGTCATTGGAAACTCAAACTCAGGACCAAACTGATCATTCAAAGAACCAGTACTGTCATTCACCATAGGATCATAAGGTGGGCCCGACGCGTACAAATTCCCCAATGGCACGTTGTTGGGCCCCGGTTGGAAGAATGCCTGCTTTTGAAGATGGTCTGGCGAGTGGAAACTGCCCGGGGATGATTGGAACTGGAAATGTTTTTGTGGAGTATTGGACAAGTAACCTGGTTTGTTGATAAAGTTGGGACTTTCCGTAAAACTGGGGCTATCGGTGAAGTTGGAGCTATCGGTGTATGTTCGTTCGGAAAACTGTCTTTCTGAATAAGCGGGTCGGGTTGTATGTCTACTGGTGAACTCTGTTCTTTCGGTGAATCTTTGGTTGGGCGATTCAAAATGTTCCGGTCTATCCATGTATATGGGTTGGCCAGGGCCGCCAGGTTTTCCTGGGTACATGGGTTGGCCAGTGCTGCCAGGGCCGCCAGGTTTTCCTATGTACATGGGTTGGCTAGTGCTGCCAGGGCCGCCAGGGCCGCCAGGTTTTCCTGGGTACATGGGTTGGCCAGTGCTGCCAGTGCTGCCAGGGCCGCCAGGTTTTCCTATGTACATGGGTTGGCTAGTGCCGCCATGGCCGCCATGGCCGCCGGGTTTTCCAATGTAAATGGGCTGTCTGGCACCTGCATTTGATTTGTCCATATGAATTGGGACTTCCTGAAACTTTTCAAAGTTGCTGTCTGATTTGAAGCCCAGTCTATCGAAATGGTCATTCCGAAAACCTGGTTTGTCAAAGTTGGTTTGATCATTCCGAAATCCTTTGTCAAAGTTGGTTTGGTCATTCCGAAAACCTGGTTTGTCAAAGTTGGTTTGATCATTCCGACCTGGTTTGTCGAAGTTGGTTTGGTCACTCCGAAATCCTGATTTGTCGAAACCTCCTTGTTCACTCCGAAATCCCAGCTTATCAAAACCTCCCTGGTCACTCCGAAATCCCAGCTTATCAAACCCTCCCTGGTCACTCCTAAACGACTTTTCAGTAAAAACATCCTGATCAGACTTCTCAGTTAAACTACCATCACTAAACTTCCAACCATCTTGGTCAGACCTGGTGGTAAACCGACTCTGATCGGAAATATCCGTGTTACAACCCGGCCTCTCCTGGTACTTACTCGACAGCTCATCAGGAACAAAGAAACCTCTGTTGAATTTTTCACTCAGGAAGGATTCCTCTTTAGTTATATACTCCTCAATCGGTCTATTCTCAGTAAATTGTTGAGAGAAGATTCTTTCTTCAAACGTTTCCAAGTCATCAATTATACTTGGGGAATACAGTGATGATTCATTAATGTTAAAAATCAGGAAGATATTACCGATATTGGCAGTTTCTTTTGTAGTTTCTTCGACAAACTGTGTGATTGATATAATTTGTTCATCTGATGGATCCTTAAGGTGAACCACAGGAATCAAAGCACTTGAAGTTTCTGTGTTTGAAGCATCTGATTGATCATCATCAATGATTTCTGAAATCTTACTGGTGTCATAAACTGCATGAGCCTTTTTGGATGAATTTTTGTCTGGAGGCGAAGTGTCGGCTGCAAGAAGACGTTGAATTTTCAAGTGACTTTTTGAAGAAGCTGTCCTTTTATTCAAATGTTCGAATAATGATGTTAGGATGTTAAAGATTCTATCGGATGTTTGGGACGAATTCTTAAGGGTTTCTAAGACGGTTTTTCCGATTTGAATATCATGTTTGATGACTTCCATGTTTAAATCTTCATCATAAAGGAATGCATCAGCGTTTAAGCTATTCTGTGATTGGTTCATTTGAGCAAAGTGATAATAATAAAGAAGACATGCCATGGAGTAGAAGATTGTATACATGGAGAACCAATAGGAACCAATCAATAACTTGGAATTGGTCATTTTCCGTGCCAATCTTACCGCCATCCGCGATACCTTAATGCAGTTCTTGCCCCGGATCAATGATTTGACATCCACGTTGTCGTCACCTGTTTGACTTCTCGAGACAAATTGAATGAATGGTCGGTAGAAAACAATTTGAACATTAAGAAATGAAATGTACAAGTAATAATTGGCCATTATGAACTCTCGGGAATATAAGCTGGTGGGGTCCGGATGATTAAGAGTGGCGGGTTGTAATTCATTGGGTAACAGATATACCCAAGACTTTAATTCCAACTCCATCTCAGTGACTTTATCATGAAATGCATCAAGACCGCAATTGGGATCACCATAGATTTTGGGCGCAGCACGAGCTAATAATATCAAAAGTGACGTATGATGATTGGCACACCCCGCTGATGATAACGATTTTTGTTGACTGAACAAGAGTCCATCCTTGGTTATATTCTTATCATCCAAATCTTCTGGAAGTGTTTGATTGAAGTCACGTTCTTTGATAGTACCAGGGATTCCCAATAAGCAACTCGTATACAGTTCCATTTTAAAAAGTGAAAAGAAGACCCGCTTCCTCACTTCTATTTCAATTGGATCCATGATTTGATTATTCAAAGGGTTTCGTGTCAACTTTCTATGAAACCCCAACTTCACTGCTGCTTTCATTGCTGCTTGGACATATGAATAACATGACTGTAGTCTTCCGGAACATTGTAAGTAAAGCACCATCATTATGATGGCTTGAATAGATACTGTTCTTTTGATGTAACCAAAGTCAATCAATTTTTGAGCTTCTTGAAAGTACATGAAACCAGCATCGTCGATTTGATTATAATCAGCATCAACAACCTCTCTCTTATTGAATATAGACCCAACGGCAAACGTTGCATACAACATTGGTATGAATTCAAACTGTCTATCTGTATATTGATGTCTGTCAAGCGAGTATACCAAGTCCATATCTTGCAAAAATGAAGGTCTATGTTCGAATCGGAATAATACACACATATGATCCCAAGCTGATGTAACCATTTCTAAGGCAAGGTTCTTGGGTGGGAGTCTCAAATTGAATCTCCTATGGTCATCCATAGTGAAGCGTATGTTCTGATTCATATAACTTTGATTTATAAAGTTTAATGAAGCTTCTTGGTTATCATGAACGATATTACGTAGTCTCTCGAAATCAATCTCCACTCGTTTGGATTCGTCCAAGAAGTTCAACTTGAGTTCCGGTAAAAGCGTTGAGATGATATTCTGACTTTGAACAAGGTTGTAAACTATGTTTGAGGAGTCTGCTCCTTCACTTAGTGCCGTTTGGTTCAGACTCATGGATGCAACAAGACTGCGCAGGAGACTAGAGTTCTCTGACTCCGTGGGGGCTATATCCCGAATGGTTGCCGCGGCGTTGGCCGCAGCCACGAGAAAGGGATCCGACGATGGGACAGGGTTCCCGGTATTTTTTTTGTTTCTCACGTTGGGCTTGAAGTATGTGCATTGGAAGGAGTACACAGTACAATGGATGCATGGTTGCTTGCCATCACATTTCACTTTTTTGTTTCTACAGTTGTCGCAAGCTCTTGTTACTCTTCTTCTTTTCTTTCCTGATTTATCCTCTTCCATATCGTTCTTGACTTTTAGTGATGATGGATCGATTGGTGTTATGCGGTCAAACGTTTGGTTGGGACTTTGGTTTGGACTCTGGTTTGGTCCTGTAGTTTTGTTCTGGTGGATTGGCGGTGATGTGTTGTTCTGGTGGATTGGCGGTGATGTGTTGTTCTGGTTGATTGGCGGTGATGTGTTGTTCTGGTGGATTGGCGGTGATGTGTTGTTCTGGTGGATTGGACCTGTTGTGTTGTTCTGGTGTATTGGCGGTGATGTATTGTTCTGGTGTATTGGCGGTGATGTATTGTTCTGGTGGATTGCACCTGTTGTGTTGTTCTGGTGTATTGCACCTGTTGTGTTGTTCTGGTGTATTGGACCTGTTCCGGTGTTATAGTGTATTGGACCTGTTCCGGTGTTATAGTGTATTGGACCCGTTCCAGGATTCCTATGTATCACAGAACCAATCGTATTCATAGGACCCATCATATGACCCATTCTAGTATGGTTTATCACAGGTCCCATTCTAGTATGGTTTATCACAGGTCCCATTCTAGTATGGTTCATCACAGGTCCCATCCTAGTTTGGTTTATCTCAGGACCCATCCTAGTATGGTTAATCACAGAACCTATCGTACTCTGATTTATCACAGAACCCTCTCTCATATTCTGATTAATTACAGAACCCTCTCTCATATCCTGTACAGAACCCGCTCTCATGTTTAATGCACTCTGGCTCATTCTGATATTCGGATTCATCAATCCTTCACCCTGATATACATCCCCCTGATATACATCCGCTTGATAAACATCCCCAACTTGACCCGGCACACCACCTTGTGGATCCATCTCCACCTCATCTTCAATAGATGAAGCTTGTGGAATATACTGATTATTCCACATCCTTCCTCCTAGTTGTGTGTTTTTTTTTTTTTCTGTTGCTTCTCTTGAGGTATACTCGTATCTTTGTACTTTTATTCGCTCCTGAGATTATGCATGATACAAAGAGGATCATCGAACAAACAATACATTAAGAGAGGGTGCCTATTTTTAATCGTGCATGTAAAAAATTTTTCCATGCATTGTCAGATGTGTTCTATAAGGGAAACTTGCATGTGTAGGTCTGTTGAACCCTTGATTAATTCCGCGTGATACGATTGCTGATCGGAGAATAAAAAAGAATAAAAGAGGCGTATGCAGGAAAAAGGTCGGAAGTTATGGTGATATTTTTTGTATGAATGTCCATGTTGCTTATCGCTGATGGTGTGTTCATGGTGACATATTGGTTATGGTGTAGTAATGCTCCTGGTGTAATATTGCTCATGGTCAAACATTGCGTCTAACATTACGTCTAACATTACGTCTAACATCGCTCATGGTCTATCATCGCTCATGGTCTATCATCGCTCATGGTCTATCAACGCTCTTGGTCTTAGCAATCATCTTCTAACAAACGCTCATAGTCTAAACTCCTAAGTATGACCGCAAGCCGAGGTGAGTAGCAAGTGAAATTGTCACATATGATTATTAATAAGGAGTGTATGAGATGTACAGGATTATCATTCATGTGTCAACCATTCTCTCCACTTCATTGACCTTATACTCGCCAGATGTTGTCATGTGTGTCATGTGTGACACCCCACTTTGCTGACATAAGAACGGGGTTTACCAAGACACGTAATTGTTTGGTAAAATACTCGGCATAGGTTCCGAGATTGATCTTGCTTTTCTCTGCATGGACTCGGTCGTAACTTGCACAGCCTTGGCTAATACAAGGTGATTCTTTTGGATTCAATAGAGATGTATAGAGGATTGAAAGATGGAATTATTCAGTTCGCAGAGTTCATTCGTTCGCTCAGCTCATCATTAATATCGCCACCTTGTTCAATACTCCCCTCGTAATGTTCGGCTTATGTTTTGGCGGCAAAGTGATGAGTTTGTGATGCTTTTAACGTGTCACCTTTCAATGCTTCCGTGTCCATGTCCAAGGCCAACAAAAAATCACCCGCTAAACTCCGAATACCCCATTTGTATAATAACTGCGTGCACGAATGTGGGGTGTGGAGTCGACTGTTAGCTACTGGTCTTATTGAAGCTATTCTCATTCTCGTCAACTCGGGTGCTCTTGGCAAACACGTTATTCGTATTGAACATATACTTGGGTAAATCAATTGTCAATTACACCTTGTTGCAGCTCACATTCCTTGACTAACGTAATGTAACAAACAAGGTGTACAGTGTAAATACTGTGTCTCGTGTAAAACAGCCCTACACACATGTTTCGAGGATGGTTCATGAAGCATGTTATTGCGGCATGGGTGTTAATGTGGCTATAGCATATTCACAAAGCCGTGTATTTGACTGAGTTTCGGTTATGTAATACACTTTAAGTGGAGGATGACGAGGATGACGAGGATGACGAGGATGACGAGGATTTCATAGAAAAGTGCGTGAGAGTGTGAGAGTGTGAGCGTTGGCTGTAAATGCCCTTTGCTCGCTCGTCGAGTAGCGACAGAATTGATGATCCAAAGGTAGCTACTCACATAATTGATGATTGTGTTGGTTAGTTTCATCTTGGGAAAATTCACCAGTTCCAAAGGGCCCTTGGGAATAATCAAGAGTCAAATACTAAAAAACATCAGTCGAATCGCACGAGCGAATCGCACGAGCGAATCGTACGAGCTTCGCTCTTACGTGAGTGAGTTCATGAGAAGTATCAAACACACATAGTACTGCTTCGCTTGTTTGGTCTTATACAAGGTGAGCTTAATCACCCAATGATATAAATAACAGCACTCAAATCGTTATGGCTTATATGAGAATCAGCTTGTTCGGTCGTTTGGTTGGTCATTCAGTCGGTTGGTCGTTCAGTCGGGAGGTCTTTTAAATTCGCTACTCACTCACTCGCTTTGCTCGGTCGTTTAAACTCCCTACTCACTCACTCGCTTTGCTTGGTCGTTTAAATTCCCTACTCACTCACTCGCTTTGCTCGGCCGTTTAAATTCCCTACTCACTCACTCGCTACTCACTCACTCGCAACTCACTCACTCGCTTCGCTCGCTCGTTCGTTTGCTCGTTCGTTCGCTCGTTCGCTCGTTCGCTACAACTCCCTAACCATATCTATTTACATAACCCATATTTCCTATTTGCGTCATGTCGGCTATTCCATTGCATTGGATTGTCCCTTACTGTTCACCTTCACCCCATAAAGAATCTTTGACCATACCCAAACCAAGTATTAACGTCACCCCACAAGACCCTCCCTTCTTATTCTCACTAAATTTTAATGGGCTTCTCTAACAAATGTCCCATTCTCTCAATCTTGGTACTCAAATACCCCTCAACTTCCTTGGATTTGATTCCACCCTTTTGGCCCCAGGCTAATGGAACCATGGGCATGCGTTCAAGAACGTTAATCTGCTTATTCTTGCCTTCAACAGCAGCTATTTTGTCTGGATTGTTGGTCAATAATCTTATGTCAAGCAAGCCTAAATCCATCAATATGGCCGTAGCCAAAGAAAAGTCTCGGGCATCCGCAGGGTGTCTTAACAACAAGTTTGCCTCCACCGTATCGGCCCCCAAATCTTGCAAATTGTAGGCCTTGAGCTTTTCACCCAAGCCGATACCTCGGCCTTCTTGACGTAAGTAAACGATACATCCATGTCCATTTTCACCCATAATTCTTCCAGCCTCATCAAACTGCTCGCCGCAATCACATCGGGCACTCCAGGCCGTTTCTCCGGTGTAGCATTCCGAATGTATTCTCACGAGGGCGGCCCCGTCAAAGGTAGTTTTGCTTTCCACAATCAAGTTGCCATTAGAGTCGAACCGGAGCTCTTGTCCCAGTATGGGATCTTTATTGGCATCGTTTCTTCCTGGGGCCAACTTACCCACGTACGCCCCACGGATCATACGCTCCTCCTGTGACTCACCCAGGTACTTGAAGAGGGATCTGGACCGGATATCTTCGCCAAACACTATGGCAAGGTGTTCTTTGTTGTCCACGTCGTTTTCATAGAGATGCAAGAAGATCTCGGGTCCATGGGTGGTTGGAATTCTTGCTCGGGCGAGACATTTCACATGGGGGAGCTCTTTGGGAAGCTGTTTTTTAACTGCATTTGCAGATTCTGGGTCCAACGGAGCGGCCGCTATGCTTTCATCATGGTCTTGGGGTCTCAACGGAGGTGAAACCAAGGGTATTTGCGTTATGTCTTTGATGGTCATAGTGAGTGATATTACAAATCTAAAGAAAAAGAAAGAAAATGAGCGAACGAGCGAACGCACGAGCGAACGAACGCACGAGCGAACGAGCGAACGAGCGAAGCGAGTGAGTGAGTGAGTGAGTGCGTGAGTGAGTGAGTGCGTGACTGAGTGAGTGCGTGACTGACTGACTGACTGACTGCGTGACTGCGTGAGTGAGTGAGTGAGTGAGTGAGTGAGTGAGTGAGTGAGTGAGTGAGTGAGTGAGTGAGTGAGTGAGTGAGTGAGTGAGTGAGTGAGTGAGTGAGTGAGTGAGTGAGTGAGTGAGTGAGTGAGTGAGTGAGTGAGTGAGTGAGTGAGTGAGTGAGTGAGTGAGTGAGTGAGTGAGTGAGTGAGTGAGTGAGTGA
>JAKUAJ010000359.1:0-13358 GCA_030562865.1 Kodamaea lidongshanica (nom. inval.) | reverse complement strand
GGACTCTGGAGTCCAGAAGGCAAGGTCGGATTAGGGTCACTAATCTGGTGAAAAACAACTTAAATTTCTATATACCGGAGTTAGCTAACTATATATACTCTAAGGATAAGAGTCATGTGATCTACCTTTAACAGTGGCAATTTATGTCACAATAACTAACCAGCAAATAGGAGGGTCAGTGCCTGTGAAGACAGCACTGAGCAATCTCGGGAGAAATTGCAGGTTGAGATCTCTGGCGGGAGCCCGAGATGACAACTGGAAATTTCGGTGACCTCATAGGGGCCCGGGGGGTACCCTATGGATACGCCTGTGGCGTAAGTCACCTAATCGCTAGGCATGACTGCAACGGCAGTCATAACTAGCGTCGGAATATATGGTAATATACCCTAATATTAGCCATTAACCGTATACCGCTAACAGTATGTTCGTCTTTTATATGGAAACCACTCGCTCCGCTCGTGATTACTGGAACTACTGGTTCCCTTCTTGTATCTGTGAGTGTCATTACGCTGTCTATGATTTTTGGATTACAAGCTGGAACTAACCCTCTAAAGACCCGTACCGCAATAACGTGAGCGAACGAGCGAAGCGAGTGAGTTCGTGAGTGCGTGGTGAGTTCCAGTGAGTTTAGATCAGAACTCATATTCAGCTAAAACACGAACTCACGATTGGCTCGTGATTTCGTTCTTTTCTCATATAAGAAAGCACTCGATTCGCTCATATGCTCTCGCATAAAAAATCACGAGCGAAGCGAGTGATTTCGTGTATATTCGACTCTTATATAGAAGCCACTCGCTTCGCTCATGATTTCGTCTGAATGCTTTCACATAAGAAACCACTCGCTTCGTTCGTGATTTCGTGTATGTTCCTCTGTCATATAAAAAATCATGAATAAGTGAGTGCGTAAGTGAGTGCGTGAGTGCGTGAGTGCATAAGTGAATGAGTGAGTGAGTGCGTGAGTGCATGAGTGAATGAGTGAAAGAGTGAATGGGTGCGAACTTTGAGTGCGTGAGAGAGTGCGTGAGGGAGTGACACACTTCTTGATGAGCTAAGCGAGTGATTTCGTGTTCTTCTCTCATATTAAAAACCACTCGCTTCGCTCGTGATTTCATGTATGTTCGTTTCTTATATAGAAATCACGAGCGAACCGAGTGATTTCACTCATGATTTCGTATGAATGTACTCACTAAAGAAACCACTCGCTTCGCTCATGATTTCGTGTATGTTTGTCTCTTATATGGAAACCACTCGCTTCGCTCATGATTCCACTCATGATTTCGTCTGAATGCTCTCACATAATAAACCACTCGCTTTGCTCATGATTTCGTGTATGTTCGTCTCTTATATGGAAACCACTCGCTTCGCTCGTCATTTCGTGTATGTTCTTCTCGTACAAGAAATCATGAGCGAAGCGATTGATTTCGGGTTTTCTGTCACAGTAGAAACCACTCGCTTCGCTCGTCATTTCGTGTATGTTCGTCTCTTATATGGAAACCACTCGCTTCGCTCGTCATTTCGTGTATGTTCGTGTCTCATATAGAAACCACTCGCATAAGAAATCACTCGCTTCGCTCGTTATTTAGTGTTCTCATGTAATAGAAGAAACCATGAGCGAAGCGAGTGGTTTCGTGTATGTTCGTCTCTTAGATAGAAACCACTCGCTTCGCTCATGATTTCATATTGTCTGAATACTCTACGCTGTGAGTGCGAGTGCGTGAGTGAGTGCAAATGATGAGCGGAGCGAGGATTTATACTATTGAGTTACTCACTTGGTATCTTATATTATTCAACTGTATCATTCACACACTCACTCACGCACTCACTCACGCACTCACTCACGCACTCACTCACACACTCACAGCATTGGCTGCGAAAATAATATCAGCGAATCGTCCTCTTAAGTCACTTTATTTGTTACTCACGAAATCACGAACTCGCTTGTTTCAGTTAGTTTGCCATTCACATGAACGAACGAGCGAACGAATGCACTCACGAACGAGCGAACGAATGCACTCACGAACGAGCGAACGAATGCACTCACACTTCTTGATGAGCGAAGCGAGTGATTTCGCGTTCTCCAGTCATAGATGAAATCACTCGCTATGCTCATGATTTCGTGTATGTTCGTCTCTCATATAGAAACCACTCGCTTCGCTCATGATCTGAATACTCTCACATAAGAAACCACTCGCTTCGCTAGTGATTTAACGTTCTTCACATATCAGAAACATGAGCGAAGCGAGTGACTTCGTGTTCTTCTGTCATAGAAGAAACCACTCACTTCGCTCATGATTTCGTGTATGTTTGTCTCTTATATAGAAACCGCTTCGCTCATGATCTGAATACCCTCACATAAGAAACCACTCGCTTCGCTCATGATTTCGTGTATGTTCGTCTCTTATATAGAAACCACTCGCTTCGCTCGTGATTTCGTGTTCTTCTCTCACTTAGAAACCACTCGCTTCGCTCATGATTTCGCTCATGCTTTCGTCTGAATGCTCTCACATAAGAAACCACTCGCTTCGCTAGTGATTTAACGTTCTTCACATATCAGAAACATGAGCGAAGCGAGTGACTTCGTGTTCTTCTGTCATAGAAGAAACCACTCACTTCGCTCATGATTTCGTCTGAATGCTCTTACACAAGAAACCACTCGCTTCGCTCGTGATTTCGTGTATGTTCGTCTCTCATATAGAAACTACTCGCATAAGAAATCACGAGCGAAGCGAGTGATTTAGTGTTCTCATGTAATAGATGAAACCACTCGCTTCGCTCATGAGTTCGTGTATGTTTGTCTCTTATGTAGAAACCACTCGCTTCGCTCGTGATTTCGTGTTCTTCTCTCACATAAGAAACCACTCGCTTCGCTACTGATTTCTTGTATGCTCTTCTGTCATATAAAAATCATGAGTGAGTGCGTGAGTGAGTGACAAACTTCTTGATTAGCGAAGCGGATGATTTCGTGTTCTCCTGTCATAGATGAAATCACTCGCTTCGTGTATGTTCTTCTGTCATATAAAAAATCATGAACAAATTTCGAGTTCTTCTCGTGTTAGAAACATGAGCAAAGTGAGTGATTTCGTGTATGTTCGTCTCTTATAAAGAAACCACTCACTTCGCTAGTGATTTCATGTTCTTCGCATATCAGAAACATGAGCGAAGCGATTGATTTCGTGTATGTTCGTCTGTCATATAAAAAATCATGAGTGAGTTCGTGAGTTCGTGAGTTCGTGAGTGAGTTCGTGAGTACGTGAGTGAGTGAGTGGGTAATTTGAATATAGGAGTACTCTATTTATGTACTCGGTTTTGCTGTACTCGGTTTTGCTGTACTCGGTTCTGCTGTACTCGATTTAGCTATACCAATTTATTCAATTCAACTCGCTTCGCTCGTGATTTAGTGTTCTCCTGTAATAGAAGAAACCACTCGCTTCGCTCATGGTTTCGTGTATGTTCGTCTCTTATATAGAAACCACTTGCTTCGCTCATGATCTGAATACTCTCACATAAGAAACCACTCGCTTCGCTCATGATTTCGTGTAAGTTTGTCTCTTATATAGAAACCACTCGCTTCGCTCGTGATTTCGTGTTCTTCTCTCACTTAGAAACCACTCGCTTCGCTCATGATTTTGTATGTTTGTCTCTTATATAGAAACCATGAGCGAAGTGATTACTCTCACTTAGAAACCACTCGCTTCGCTCGTGATTTCGTGTTCTTCTCTCACATAAGAAATCACTCGCTTCGCTCATGATTTCGTGTATGTTTGTCTCTTATATAGAAACCACTCACTTCGCTCGTGATTTCGTGTTCTTCTCTCACTTAGAAACCACTCGCTTCGCTCGTGATTTCGCTCGCTTCGCTCGCTTCGCTCGTGATCTCGTGATCTGATTTTCTCACTCAAAAATCACTCGCTTCGCTCGTGATTTTTCTTAACACGTCGCATTCCTCCTCTCCTGCTGCTACCTAGCATTGCCATGCCTACTCCCGCCGAAATCATTGCTGCTCGTCACAACAACACCCATCTTGTTGTCGACGCACCCAAGCCCGCTCCCGAACTCCCCCTTGACTCCGCCGCTCCAATCTCCGATGAATCCGCCTTCCCAACCTTGGGTGGTGGTAGAAAATCCGTTGGATCTTCATCAATCCCATTATGGGGTCCCTCCATGAAACCACCAACCGCATCTTCTTCCGAACCACTCTCCACCCCATCCAAACCCGTTGTCAAATCCGTTCCAAACAAATTCAAAGTCTCAACCATCCAAGAAGCCTTCTCATTGGATGTTCAAGATCAATTGAATGTGGCCAAACCCGAATTCTTCAAGATCTTAACCTCAGTCAAACAAGAAACCAAGACCAACATCGAATGTACAACCTCCCAACACATCAAAAAGAGAACCTTCTTGATCACTGGTAAGGCTGAAGATGTCAAGTTAGCTAAGCGTTTGGTTATCAAAAAATTAACCAAACCAGTCGTTGTTGTATTTAATGTCCCAGCCAAACTTAAAAGTCGGATTATTGGACCTCAAGGTAAAACCTTGAAACCAATCATCCTGGCCAATGAAGTGAAGATCGATATCGGTAATGAAGAAGAAGATTTGGACGAGGTTGATGAAGATGATATCTTTGCTAAAACGGTTAAAATTACTATTGAAGGTGACGTTGAAGGTTGCAAACACGCCAAGGGTTCGATCTTGGAAATCGTTAAGAATGAAACGAAAAACCTCTCAACTAAAGTTGTTATTCCGGATTTGATTAAACCTTTCATTGGTGAAGCCTTAGACCTTTCAAAATATCAAGATTTGGAGGTTTCTATTCCAGACTATAAATCCTCTTCAAATAGGATTTTGATTATGGGAGATCGTGAACTTGCCTTAAAATTGAAACAAGAGGTAAAGGACACGGTGGCGGTATTGGAATCCAAAATATCAATCGTTGAAGTTGCCATCCCAAAGATTAAACATCAATTCTTACCTGTCGATGATATCTTATCCTCTCACAATGTCTTGATCAAGGTCCCTCTCAATGATGAACACGTGATGTTTGTTGGAGAAAAAAAGAGGATCGCAAAGGCGCAAGAACAAGCTAGACTCGTGACCTCCAAGTATAAAGTTGAGGTGTTGGACATGTCCAAAGCTCATAAAGGTAACTTGAATCATGTACGTGCCGTTGCTGCTTATTTGAAGAAGAATGATTTTTTCAAGAAAGTTAGTACTGATCACCAAATCCTGGTTAACGCCCCAGATCATAACGACTCCTTATCGATTGAAATTGTGTCTCAACAAGAAGAAGCTGAACAAGTTAAGATGGCCAAGAGAGCTATAGTGAATCAAGTGAATAAAATCACTCCAGAACAAACCAAAGTGATTGATGACATTGACATGTTTTTGATCCCAAAGGTGGAGGGTGTCATTGGTGACATTGCCAAACAGAACAAGGTTGCGTTTGTTGTATTGGACTCCCAAGTTGTTTTATTCTTGGAAGAGGAAGAAGATAGTGACGACTTTGGTGGTGACAATGGAGATGCCTTTGGTGTTGTTGACGGTGCGTTGGATCCGTTGAGAGAGCTCGCCAAAACCTTGGAGACGGTGGTTTTGAATGTTGAATCAAATGAACAAAAACACATCACGGGACCATCCAACACCACCTTGAAGGCTATTTTGAGTGATGTGGAACCAAATTCAGTCACCATCAAATTGCACACCCCGACAGCGGACGACGTGACCATCCACGGGATCAAAAATGAAGTTGCCGGTGTCAAAAAGAGCATTTTAAGCGTGTTGGCTGACGCTAAAGAAAATGTTGATGGTTACAAGGCCGTGGTGAGCGTCGCCGCAAACACACTCAGTAGATTAATCGGTAAAGGAGGATCCAACATGAATGCTTTAAGAGACGAATTCGGAGTCAAAATCGACGTTGACGAAGAAACCGCCGAAAAGGTGGACATCATCGTTTCCGGTGTCAAAAGAAACGTTGAAGAAGCCAAGACCAGAATCAGTCAAATCCTGAAAAAATGGGCCGACGAGACCTTCGTGACCCTCAAGATCGAAAGCCAATTCCATAGAAGAATGATCGGGCCAAGCGGTGTGTACATCAACAGACTTCAAGACAAATACAATGTCAAAATCAAATTCCCATCAGCCGACGGACTGAACATTGGAGCATTTTCCGACTCACCAAAATCCAAAGACGAAGTCACCATCAAAGGACCTTCAAAGGGGGTCACCAAAGCTCAGGAAGAATTACAAGACTTGTTGAAATATGAAAAGGAAAACGGATTTAAGGAAACCATTCTTATCCCCGTCAAGGCCATTTCTAGAGTTATCGGAAAATCCGGAGAAACTATCAATGACATTGCAGATGGATGTGGAGTTGAATTCAACATCAACAGAGATGGGGAAGCCAGTGGCAACTCCGAAATGGAATTGGTGGGATCGAAATCAGCATTGAAAGAAGCCATTGCTAAAGTTAAAGAAATCATCAATCAAGTTGAAAACCACGTGAGCCTTAGTGTGGTTGTACCAAAGAAATACCACCGTGAATTGATTGGTAGTGGAGGTAGTTTCATGAAAACCATCATTTCTAACGCCGGAGGTGACGACGTTCCAAGAAACAGACACAACAGATTGTTAAGCATCCCGAACGAAGACTCCGGTAGCGAAGAAGTGGTATCGGAAGGTGACAAGAGAATTGTGGAAAAAATCATCCAACAAATCGAAGCGTTCGTCAAACACAAAGAAGCCCTCGTGGCTGAAGAGTACGACTTGGCCAAAGAAAAACATAAGCTCATTGTGGGCCCTGGGGGCTCCATCAGACACGCCTTACAAGATGAATTTGAGGCTATAATTGACATCCCAAGACCAGCATCAGAATCCACCATGATCAAATTGACCGCATTGCCTGAGAAATTGGAACAATTAAAGGCCAAGATTGCTGACATGACCAAGGACGACTGGAGTGTATCTGTTGATGTGCCTGAAAAATACCACGCTTTAGTATCTGAACGTGGTGCTATTTTTAGCAAATGGAAATCCCAATTTGGTGTTGAAGTTACTCATGGAAACTTTACCAGAAAGGCATCCAAATTGTCATCAGCCTCAATTCCAGCTCCTCCACAAGCTGCTCAACCTTCTGATTCAGACTTGAAAACTTTGTTCACTATCGTTGACTACCACACTGAAGGTGATGAAATTATCCCATGGAGATTGAAAGGTTCAAAGGCTGATAAGGTGGCTAAATTAATTGAAGAGAGATTGGCTGTTGCTCAAAAGGCGGTATATGCAGGATGGTTCTATGCCAAGGAGGCGTCAGTTTTTTCCAAGATTGTGGGACCAAAGGGAAGTAAGGTTAACCAGATTAGGGAAAAGACTCGTACGTTTATTACTGTGCCTAAAGTGGGGGATAAGTTTGATAATTTTGTGTTTTTGGTTGGATGTGAGGAGGATTTGAAGTTGGCTGAGGAGGAGATTAAGAGGGTGATCTAATCACGAACAATCGCGAACGAAGTGAGTGATTGTGAGTGATTGTGAGTGACTGTGAGTGATTACGAACGAAGTGAGTGATCGCTTATAAGTCATTATGAGTGATTGTGAGTCATCACAAGTAGTCATTGTGAGTGATTGCAAGTGATTACAAGTACTCATTATGAGTGATTGCAAGTGATTACAAGTACTCATTATGAGTGATTGCAAGATTGTATAACTGATTTTGATCACCACCATCACCATCACCATTACCATTACCATTACATGCCTTACAATCTAATTGTAATGTGCCTAAAAATAGATTAGATACAAAAGTGAAACGTTATGTAAATAGGACAAATATAGGCATTGCTGATATTTTACCGACATTCAATGAGAATGATGTAGGATGGTTGTGATAAATGAGGATGGTTGCGACAAATGAGGATGGTTGTGACAATTCAGGATGGCTGTACTGACAAATGAGGATGGCTGTACTGATAAATGAGGATAGCTGTACTGACAAATCAGATTGTACTGACAAATATGTGATACTACGAAGCGAGCTTCATAAAAAGTTATATAAAACGTTGGATAAAATAGAACAGCCTTTGTAAGACTCACGCACTCACGCACTCGCTTCGCTCGTTTGTTCGGAGGGAGTGCGTATCAAACATGTAGATTAGTGATTTAACGAACGAACGAACGTACTCACGAACGAACTCAGTCTCACACCCACTCATTCACGAACGAACTCAGTTTCACACCCACTCATTCACGAACTCACTCATTCACGAACTCAGTCTCACACCCACTCATTCACGAACTCACTCATTCACGAACTCACCCACTCATTCACTCACCCACGCACTCACTCATTCACTCACTCACCCACTCATTCACTCACCCCACGCACTCACTCACCCACGCACTCATTCACGCACTCATATTACCGACGCACTCACTCACTTACTTTGCTCGTTCGCTCGTTCGCTCGTTTGAGTATTCAAGGTGATTGCATGGAGATTAAAAGAAAACACTACAGCTCAATCATTTATATCTTAATTAGGTATTGATGATAATGATATTGATAATGATGCTAAAAAGGCTAATTACTCAATTATTCATTCACTCGATTACTCATTCAATCGATTACTCAATCACTCGCTTCGCTCACTCAATTACTCATTCACTCGCTTCGCTCGTTCATTCGGATTAGAAATCACTACAAGGGTCAGTGAAAGTATTCTAGGATTAAGATTCAGGATGAGTAAATTAGTTTAGTATTGATTGGTTGTGTTGATGTGATGGAATGATTGTGTTGATGTGAAGGAATGATTACTGATGATATCCAAAGTTCGTGAGTGAGTGAGTAGCGAAAACCAACCAAGAGAGCAATCGAACGAACGAGCAAAGAGAGTACTCGAGCGAACGAACGAACGAAGCGAACGAACGAACGAACGAACGAGCAAACGTACCCACTCAAGAACTCAAATGTTCGCTACTCTCGCACTCACTCACCCACTCACTCACTTACGAACTCATAGCATTGGCTGCGAAAAAAAATCTGCGAATCGTCCTCTCCAGTCACTTTATTTGCTACTCACGAATACACGAAATCACGAAATCACGAACAAACCTTCAAACGAACGAACGAACGAACGAACGAACGAACGAACGAACGAACGAACGAACGAACGAACGAACGAACGAACGAACGAGAGAAGCGAACAAACAAGCGAGGCGAACAAACGAGGGAAGCGAACAAACGCACAAGCGAAGAGAACAAACGAGCGAACGAGCGAACGAACGAACGAACGAGCGAAGCGAGACCGAGCACTCACTCACTCCTCACTCACTCACTTTTCACTCACTCTTATTTCTTGCCATCTAACAGAGATATCGCCAATCAACCATTGATGGAACTCACCATGTCACTCCTTCTCTCACTACCTCACGAAATCACTCAAATTCGCTACTCACAACCTCACTCACGAACTTACTCGCTTACTATGAAGAATAATCGAATGCTGCGAGCTTAGGAACGAAGCGACTAT
Source organism: Kodamaea lidongshanica (nom. inval.) (assembly GCA_030562865.1). Taxonomy (NCBI): domain Eukaryota; kingdom Fungi; phylum Ascomycota; class Pichiomycetes; order Serinales; family Debaryomycetaceae; genus Kodamaea; species Kodamaea lidongshanica (nom. inval.). Next base: position 3,843 of record JAKUAJ010000359.1, on the reverse strand, counting down.
GAAAAATAGCTTACCGTCTGCTGCGAACTTAGGAGCGAAGAGTCTATAAAGAATAATCGAATGCTGCGAGCTTAAAGAATTAGTATTGTTTGAAGTCATAGTTGTGGCAATTCCTGCTCGTAGAAGGCATAGTTGCAGTTGAGCGAGTGAGTGCGTGCGTGCGGTACAGGTCTTTAGAGGTTAAAGGTGAAGCCAATCTTGCAAATCTAGGCGAACGAGCGAAGCGAGTTCGTGAGTGAGTTCGTGAGTGAGTTCGTGAGTGAGTTCGTGAGTGGTTCGTGAACGAATTCGTTCGTTCGTTCGAACTTTGACTGAGTGACAAAGTGCGGTATGACAAGTGCAACTCAATATGTGTGAGTTGTGTCGGAATGCACCAATCAATGATTGATGTGTTTTTAGTGTCTTCTTAATTGAAGTGTGACAGTAGAGGTTGGTACGAACGAAAGAACGAACGAACGAACGAACGAACGAGCGAACGAGCGAACGAACGAGCGAAGCGAGTTTGCTCACTCACTCTGACCTTTGCACTCAGTCAGATTCTCGCACTCAGTCAGACCATCGCACTCACTCACGAACGAACGAACGAACTCGCTGCGCTCGTTCGCTCGTTCGTTCGCTCGTTCGTTTGATCATTATTCTCACCTGAAGCCTATTCATCAGCCATTAAATTCTGTGAACCTACGTAGCACTTTCTGGGGGGTTATATTCTGGGATTTACGCTATCCCTTCAGAGGTTAGTTCCATTGAACAACGAGTGAGTGAGTTAGGAAGTGAGTTCTGCGTGAGTGAGAACAAATACTTGAGTTCGGGAATATGTGTAAGCACTTCAGTTCGAGAGTATGCTCATAAGAATTCGCTACTCAAGGCCATAGTACTGACTCCACATGTTCACGCACAGGTTGCAAACTCTAGTTGGGGTATAAACTGACTATGACTTCATGACATCTATGATCTCTATGATCTCTATAACTTCTTTGCTGTCAGTCACTAGAACATCTTTTAATCCTTCAGGTCTGATAATCCTCTATATAGTATAGGAATAGCACGTGAATCAGCAAATGGCATTTGAGTACAAGCGATCGAGCGAAGCGAGTTTGTGAGTTCGTGAGTTCGTGAGTGCGATCATTTGAGAGAGAGAGTGCAAACATTTGAGGAAGTCAGTACGAACATTTGATTTCGTTAGTTCGTGAGTATCTAGCACTTATAGTACTGCTTCGTTCGCTCGTTCGTTCGTGAGTATCTGGCACTTATAGTACTGCTTCGTTCGCTCGTTCGTTCGTGAGTATCTAGCACTCATAGTACTGCATCGCAGCACTATTCGTTCGTTCGTTGATTTGAATATGATCTTTACGTAAAACTCCTTATCACTTACTCTCTCACTACTCGAAAATTCATACAATGTCGCTGCTCTACGCTAATCATTTAAATACCTTCAGTCGCTTCGCTCAAGATGATCAATTCTTACAGTCGCTTTACTCAATGCTTGCTTCAATTGCTTCGCTCCTAGGCTTTATGTACAGGTCAATTAAAACTACTCTTCAATCACGAACTCACGAACTCATGAACTCACTCGCTTCGCTCGTTTGCACTTGTTTGTATTACCAAGTTGTATGGCAATATTTAAAAGGTATTAAAATTGGTAATGAATTTGATCTCATAGGAAATCAATAGGAAGACTCAATACGATGAAGAGGTTTGTTCCATTCGTTACAGCTCAAACAATTAGTCACTTTCACACAGCTGATTCCAAACCAAGAGTTACCTAATATCCATAGCTAGCTTCACCCCTATCAGAAATCATAAATTGGCGAACGAACGAACGAACGAACGAACGAACGAGCGAACAAGCGAACGAACAAACGAGCGAACGAGCGAAGTCACTTAGTTCTCACTCACTCACTTAGTTCTCACTCACTCACTTAGTTCTCACGAACTCACTTACTTCTCACGAACTCACTTACTTCTCACTCGGAACTAACCTTTACAATTGGTTGCAAAAAACACTCGAACTGTGATTTTCACCAAGGGGGGACCCTTGCGAATTAGTTGCAAAAAAACCTTTAACCTGAGATTTTCACCAAGGGGGGACCCTTGAGAATGAATAATCCAATGAATCATCTAGTGAGTTGTATTAAATTGGAAGATAACAGATGATGAGTGAGTGAGTGAGTGCCTCCCGACTCAGAATGCAATATATAGCAAATGGATTCTCGTATCTTACAGATTTAGTGAATTAGGAAATTCTATAGATATTGTACATTGTGCAAAGACCAAACGAGCTTGATTGGATTAAACATTGTGTTTGCTTCAAAGTGGATGAGTGAGTGAGTGGGAATGAATGAGTGAGTTCTTGGGTAGCGAATTCCTCAACGAGCGAACCAAGTAAACTAATTTCATTCATTTGGCATCATCTGTGTATTGTCACACCACTATAACTTGTGTACAGGGTCAATAATACAAAGTTGGCATATAGAGTCTAGACTTTCGAACTGAGGAGCATGACACGAAGGGCATTTCATCTCTGTAAAGATGCTATGAAAGTTACATGAGGAATCCTCAAGTTCATCACCAAAAGCTGGTTAACGAGTGAACATTTTTGGCTTGGATTTTGCGGAAAATTGTTGAAAATTATACTGAAATGGTGGTATATAGCAGGTTTGCGTTAGTGCAGCGAAGTAGTACGATGGATAGTACAGTATATACGAATAGTGGTGCATCGCAAACGAGCGAATGAGCGAATGAGCAAACGAGCGAACGAACGAACGAGCGAACAAGCAAACGAGCGAACAAGCAAACGAACGAACTCACTCGCGAACAAGCAAACAAACAAAACACCTACTCGTTAATGCTCTACTTTCTCATATTTCATCTTGATTGCAAACCTTCCTGATCAATACAAAGATCACCTGAAATCTGTGCCAACCATCCTTTAGTTTTATTATACGAGATGGTTATTGTTTTCTTCTTCTATTCTATTTCATTGCATTTCATTGTTATACTCTTGTATTATTCTCGTTCTTGTATATTATACTCTTGTATTCAAACAATTGATTCAGACTAATAACTATAGAGTAGAAGAGGTCCGAATTTGAGGTAATCTCAAAGGTTTGCTGTCACGAACGAGCGAACTCAAAAGTTTGCTAGATTTCACACAAAATTCAACTTCCGAGAACTACCGACACACGTAGAAGAGGTGGGAAAATTGCCTCTTTGGGACACTATATACAAGGTGCAAACCAACCATAGTAGGTCTAATTCAAACGAGCGAAGCGAGTTTGTTCTCACTCACTTACTCACTCACGCACTCGCTCACTCAGACACTCACTCAGACACTCACTCACCCAATCACTCGCTTCGCTCGTTCGCTACTTAACCACTCACTCACTCATGTCAGCAATGTTTTTACCTTCATTTATGACCGAGGTGGGTAATGTTTGAAAAGTGTCAGCTTTCATAGAAGTGATAACATCTTGATATCATACAATACTCTTAACTGAGCAACTAATTAACTAACTAACAATTGAAAGTTTGCAGCAGCTATATCACAAATAAAGTCGCTTCGCAACACTCAAATTGTCTTCGCTCCTGAGGTACTTTGCAGCAGTCATATTGAAAGTGTCAAGTCGCTTCGCTCCTGAGGTTGTTCCGAACGAACGAACGCACGAACAAGAGAACCAGCGCACGAACAAGAGAACCAGCGCACGAACAAGAGAACCAGCGCACGAACAAGAGAACCAGCGCACGAACAAGAGAACCAGCGCACGAACAAGAGAACCAGCGCACGAACAAGAGAACCAGCGCACGAACAAGAGAACCAGCGCACGAACAAGAGAACCAGCGCAC
>JAKUAJ010000358.1:0-13408 GCA_030562865.1 Kodamaea lidongshanica (nom. inval.) | reverse complement strand
AAGCGAGTTTGTTCTCACTCACGAACTCACTCATGCACTCTCTTACTCAAACGAGCGAAGCGAGTCTGTTCTCAAGAACTCACTCACTCACTCATGCACTCACTTACTCAAACGTTCGCTCCTTCGTATTGTCAGTCCCATGTTTTCTCATTCGGCTGCGAAATTCACTTACTCAAACGTTCGCTACTCACGAACGAGCGAACGAACGAACGAACGAACGAACAAACAAACGAACAAACGAACTCAAACGTAAACGAGCGAACCAGCGAACCAGCGAACGAGCGAACGAGCGAAAGAGCAAACTCACGCACTCACGAACTCACGAACTCAGGCACTCACGAACTCGCTTCGCTCGTTCGTTCGCTCGTTCACTCACTCACTTCGTTCGTTGAGTGAGAGAGTTTTTAGAGGTTTGTAGGAGTGTTGGAATTGTGAGTAGAGTGACAAAGAAACACTGTAAAATGCGAGTATTTCTACAAAGGAATGAGCCTAAGGGCGAGTAGTGTGACAAGGAGTGCTGTAAAGTGCAAGTAGTACTCCTTCGTCGCATTGAATTTTGATCATTTTCGCTCAATTTTAATCATTTTTAGTCATTTCGATAACCAACAATGCCAAAAAATTCAAAATCAACAGTCCCTACCATTTTGCTACTCATTAGTTTGTTCGTTCTATTTACTCATTAGTTTGTTCGTTCTACTTACTCACGCACTTACGCACTCACTCACTCACTCACGCACTCACGCACTCACTCACTCACTCGCTTCGCTCGCTCGTTCGTTCGTTTGTTCGCTTATGCACAAAGCACGGCCAAACATCTGTACAAACTATATTTAGTTTGACAGCCAATTATATTCATACAACAACTCAAAATCACCATAAACGTTCATTTACATACTTTTTATGTCAATAATTATTCAATATCATTGTCTGATTGGTTCCCTTGGTGGATAGTATAGCATACATCCTCAACATAGACTCAACACTAGACGTTTATTCGCGAGTTTCAGTGTTTATAATTTCATAAACCAATACATTTACACAGTCAAAGTTTTGTGAGCGTGAGATGGAACAGGGATGGTATGTTGATACATGGTGAAACATCCAGGCTAACAAAAGCATGATAACCAACCCCTTGTGAAATATCAAGGGATTGAATAGAGTATGATTAATGGAAGTAAACCACCAAAAGATTGAAGATTCGAAAAGAGAATCACACTTGTTAGTAGCCCACAAGATCCAGTACACGAAGATCACTAAGATCGAGAACACCAATGGTAAACAGGTGATGTGAGAACGCGAAATGATTCGCGTTTTGACACGAAAAGATTGGAGTAATGATACCTGAAAGGGAAAAATTACACCAAATTGTAACAAAGAGATGCGTCAATTTAGACGCACGAAGTTTATTTTGATGGAGGGAGCGTGGCTCATACAGAGAGTACGAGCGGTTATGTATTAAACTACTCCAGAAGCCTGGATTATAATAAATTTTTTTTGATCAAATTTTAATTAGAATAACAGTATGCTTATATTACTTGTGTTGCTTGCAGCAGCAGCAGTGGTTCAAGGTCAAATATATGTTGGATTTCCAATGAATGAACAGTTACCTAATGTTGCACGTATAGGTCAACCTTATAGTTTTACATTTTCAACACAAACTTATAAATCATGGGCAGGTGGATCTATTCAATATTCAGTATCAAACTTACCAAATTGGCTTAGGTTCGATTCCAATACTCGCACATTTTCTGGTATACCAACAGAGAAAGATATGGGAGAATTTCAAATCACATTAAGTGGTAGTGATTCAACGGATAATACAGCCATTTCAAATAATTATACTATGATTGTATCCAATGCAACTGGATTGGAATTATCATCTAATGATGTAATGTTCACTGAAATTTCAAAGTATGGACAAACCAATGGGAATGATGGATTAGTTCTTAAACAAGGAGATTCATTCCGTATTCAATTTGCAAAATCAACATTTAAATCATTTTCAAATTCTTCAAGACCAATCATTGCTTATTATGGTAGATCAATGGATCGTTCATCATTACCAAATTGGATTACATTCAATGGTGATGATAATTCCTTTACTGGTAAAATTCCAATTGTAACATCAGAAATTGCACCATCATTCGAATATTCATTTTCATTCATTGGATCTGATTATTATGGATATGCAGGTTCCGAAGGTACATTCAAATTGATTGTTGGAGCTCATCAATTAAGTACATCAATTAATGAAACTATTAAAATCAATGGATCTTTTAATGATGATTTCCATTTACAATTACCAATCTTTACTCAAGTTTATTTAGATGGTAAACAAATTGATCATCAAAATATTTCTCAAATTTATGCAACCAACTTACCAAGTTTCATTCATCTTGACACTGATAATTTAACATTATCAGGTAAATTTCCAAATCAAACTTCTTTAGATCAATTTTCAATTCATATTAAAGATGTTTATCTGAATATAGTTGAATTACCTTATTCTTTTGACTCTATTGGATCGGTATTTACTATGGAACATTTACCTGAAATCAATGCAACAAGAGGTGAATACTTTCAATATCAAATTCAAAATTCTTGGTTCTCCAATGTTAATCAAACTCACTTTGATGTGGCTTACTCTAATGCAAACTGGTTATCATACCATGGTGAAAATAAAACACTCAATGGTTTAGTTCCAAAGGATTTTTCCTCCCTTAATATTAATATTGCTGCAACCGCACCTTTTGGATCACAAACACAAAGTTTCAACATTAGAGCGAGAGAGAACACAAGTGACTCAAACTCAAACAACTCAAACTCAAACTCAAACAGCTCAAGCAAACCAAATAGTAAAGCTTCCTCCAAATCATCTCGTAAGGCACTTGCTATTGGACTTGGAGTTGGTATCCCAATTGCCATATTACTTATTGGATTGATTCTCTTTTGCTGTATGAGAAAGAAAAAGAATGTTAATGAAGACAATGAAATGTCAATATCTAGAACACTTACACCAATCTCATCACATAATGAAACATCCAAAGAAAACTTTGCTACATTAGATATCAAAAGTATCTCATCCTCAATAACACAAGTTGAAGTTGAAAGAGATGGACATTTTGATGAAGTATTTATTAAAGCCAAAGAATATGAAACGGTTGATGAAACCACGTCTGATCAATCATATAATGACTCAAGAAATAGTATTCCAATGAAATCTTGGAGAGCAAATGATACCTCCGATAACAAAAAACATCTTTCAGAAATATCAAACACTACAGTTAATACTGAAAATTTATTCTCAGTAAGATTAGTTGAAGATAAATCTTATCGTAATCTGATGAATTCAGAATCAATGTTATCACGTCAATTTGTTAGTGATTATTCCCTTAATGCTGCATTAACTAGATCATCTCTGGTGAATTTAGAAAGATTGGATAGTAATGGGAATATTGTAACTAATGGAATGACAAGAAGTACACTGAGTAATTTGGCTGCAGTAATGGAAGAAAATTCTCGTGATATAACTGATTCAAGTATACCCGGTGGGTTTGCAAGTTATAAATTCAATGAATCACATGATTCACCTAATAAATCATACCAACAATCACAAAAATCATCTGAATCTCAAAATAAATCGCTACATCTTCCAAAAGATGAAAGTGATTACAATCTTCTAGATAACTTTAATCAATCAAGAAATCCACTGCAATCGAATAGTGAAAGAGATTTTTCTCAATATACTTTAAATTCATTAAATGATGACTTTAGTGCATCTAAAACTACTGATGGCTCCATAAGATGGTCTGATAACAGCACCAGTAACCAAAGAAAACCATTCACTCCTATAATGGAATACGCTGAAGAAATAGAAACTCCTCAACATAGCTACATATCGGTATCCTCAGTGGGCACCGAAGCTCGCTTGAATGATGTTAAACAAGATATTTCAAAGGCAAAACTAGTTGACTTTACTAGAAAGGGAAGCTTGAATGAACAAATTCCACAGCATAAGATTGTTTTTGAAAATTAAGTGCGATCGATAGATTCGTGAGTAATTTTTAGTTATGAGTATTTATAGAATTGATTTAATGAGGAGGAATGTAGGGACGAGCGAACGACGAACGACGAACGACGAACGAACGAACGAACGAACGAGCGAAGCGAGTTCGTGAGTGAGTGAGTTCGTGAGTTCGTTCGTTCGTGAGTGCGTGAGTGAGTGAACAAATAAGTGCATGAGTGAGCTCACTCGTTCGCTTGTTCGTTTATTCGCTTGTTCGCTTGTTCGTGAGTTCGTGAGTTCGTGAGTGAGTAGCGAACGTTTGAGTAAGTGAGTGCATGAGTGAGTTCGTGAGTGAGAACAAACTCGCTTCGCTCGTTTGAGTAAGTGAATTTCGCAGCTGAATGAGAAAACATGGGAGTGACAATACGAAGGATCGAACGAACGAATGAGTGAGAAAGTTCGCTCGTAAGTGAGTTCGCTCGTAAGTGAGTTCGCTCGTAAGTGAGTTGGTAAGTTCGTGAGTTGGTAAGTTCGCTCGTTCGCTCGTTCGTGAGTTGATAAGTTCGTTCGTTCGTTCGTTCGTTCGTTCGTTCGTTCGTTCGTTCGTTCGTTCGTTCGTTCGTTCGTTCGTTCGTTCGTTCGTTCGTTCGTAAGCTCGTTCGTTCGTTCGTTCGTGAGTGAGTGAGTGAGTGCATGAGTGAGTTCGTGAGTGAGAACAAACTCGCTTCGCTCGTTTAAGTAAATGAATTTTGCAGCTGAATAAGAAAACATGGGACTGACAAAACGAACGAGCGAACTCACTCACTCAAGACCTCACTCACTCACAAAATCACTGACTCTCTTTGCTCGTTAGCATGCAACTAAATTTGACTAATCTGGTGAATCAAGAACAGTTGATTACAATGTTGAACATGTAAATTCATCCACACGTTTTGAAAACAATCAATTATAACTATATCACTAGTTATACCACCCCCATATTTTTCTCACAAATGGTTGCGTGGTCTAGTCGGTTATGGCATCTGCTTAACACGCAGAACGTCCCCAGTTCGATCCTGGGCGGAATCATTTTTTACACTGAAACGAATCATGACCCTAACATCCACCATAGATGGAATATCGCCAGCAAAAAAAAACCAGTTTGGTAATCATAAACATGCCTAAAATAAATTTCGAGTTATTTGTGAGAGAAGATTATAATGTTTATCAATTGTTTTGTCGTCAAATCTATGGACATTGTCACTGACTTGTTTGATTTTGATGGTGCAAAATTGTATAATTTGGGAGCCAAATGTAATACTGGGTATTGCTTGGGAAGGGTTAGCATGGGAATGATCTGGTTACTAAGTTTGACTAAGCCAAATTTATATATAGCTCTTAAAAGTGAAAAATATAGTGTGTAATGTGAAGCTTGATTTAAGTATGGAGCACTATTGTATTTGAATGGGAGAATCCTCCTACTTTTCACATGTGGTATACAAAGTCATGCTCACTCACTCAATCGCTTCGCTCGTTTACTTCGAAATCCAAGCAAAAGAATCCAAAAAACAGTCAGCTTGGCTGTTATACAAAGGTTAAGCCATGCTGAAAAAACAATGTGAGGAATTTAAGACAAATTAGAGAAAAATTGGTTCAACTAAAGAGGAAATGAGTTGGAAATCACTAGCAAAATCAATCAGTTGCATTATCAAAAATATACGCATTATTCTGTAGTTGAACGCAGAAACTCACTCGCTCGCTCACTCACAAAATCACTCACTTACTCACTTACTCACTTACTCACTCACTCACTCACTTTCTCACACTCACACACTCACTCACTCACTTACTCACTCACTCGCGCACTCACTCACTCCCTCACTCGCTTCGCTCACTCGTTCGCATTTTTCGCAGCCGTTTTGGGTGGGTAGGTACAAAATGTGTGGTTTTCGTTTGGTGCTCACTACACATTACTTAATGCATTCCTCATACCTCGCTTAGCTCGCTCTTTGTTGGTTCGTATGTAGATATTTGAAATGAAATAGCAAAGTCCGCATATAGCTGAATCGGATCTTAGCAAGATAATAGCCAAATCAATGAATTGTTTATAGCGAATTTGCAAATGAATATTCAACCGAATAATCACCTCTTGTCATACCCTTGACACTTTCAAGAAAACCCAAATTTTACGGCTTTCACGGTATGTGGCTTGTGATGGTGAAATAGCTCTTGTCAGGTAATGTTTCTCTGCTCATAGTGCCGCGAAGCACATAGTGCTGCGAAGCAGTACTAAGAGTAGTTGAGTGAGATTTTGAGTAAGATTGAGTAAGATTTTGAGCAAGTAGTCAGTCAGTTAATCAATTACTCAATCATTAAGTCCCTCCCTCTCTCATCAAGTCCCTCAATCACTCATTAAGTCCCTCCCTCACTCATTAAGTCCCTCCCTCCCTCATTAAGTCCCTCACTCACTCATTAAGTCCCCCACTCACTCATTAAGTCCCCCACTCACTCATTAAGTCCCTCCCTCACTCATTAAGTCCCCCACTCACTCATTAAGTCCCCCACTCACTCACTCATGCACTGGCTACGCTCGCTCGTTTGATGAAAGATTATGTCCTCAAAACGAGCGCAGATTGCTCACACGAGGAACAGTATACGAATAATACAACTCCAGCCGAGTCAGAATTCCAGCTGACCCCTTTTACCAAAGTAACTTTGGACAATGATCAACTTGTGCACTAAGAGGTTGAGTTAAATTGAACTTTTTAAAGATATTGATATAAGTTGTAAATTAAAGTAGGGTTATCCAATAAGGGTTTCGCTATCAAAAAAGGTTATTCAACTTATGGGTTTCGCTATCAAGAAAGGTTATTCAACTTATGGGTTACTCTATCAAAAAAGGTTATTCAACTCGTGGGTTGTTCTATCAAAAAAGGTTATCCAACTTATGGGTTACTCTATCAAGTGACTATCACACCAAAATAATCTCGATTTCTAATTTATTCTTGTATACATCTAATCTATATCTTTGAATACCATCAATTATACTTGTCTGAGCCAGTCAGTAAAGTGCAAATCCTGTGCTCGGTTTGTTATGATTCATGCCATGTGTGCCAACACAATGTTTTCATACATGCATTTATTGGATACTGGACAATCTATAAACATAATCCGCAGTATCTTTAGCTCTTCTTCTGGATTGAATATATTCCATCATTTCTGAATACGTTTGAGGAATAACTGAACAATACCCTTGTTCTTTATCTTCATTTGCCGTTGGAACAAAGAATGAATAAATAAATGCACCTGATTCTTTCACTTCATCAGAGTTTAAATCCTTTATACTTGTGTCAACCTTAACTTGAATCAAGGTACCTGGTTCCAGTAAGAAAGCTTCTGGGTTATTCAGTAATTTATTCATGGAAGGCAACTTGAAACTGAAAGGATTATCATTGTGAGAAGGAGATGAAGTGTTTCCATGAACATGTTCTGTATAAACAACAGATGCTTCCATTGAAAGAATGGACCCAACAGGCACTGGTGCTTTAAAAGTGGTTGAATCTAAAGATACAAATCTTGGACCCGAGGAAGAAAAACTTGCAGAGGCCACATAAGCCAATTCAAACAGTTGTCTTAATAAATAACCTCCGAAAATCATGTATGAATGTCTGTTTCTATATTGAGGTTGCATGAACAAGGTCAGTTTAGTAACGGTATCTTTCATGAAACTCACTCCTTGAGGTAACTTTTTCTTTTCACTAACAACTTTCTTACTCAGTTTCCACATATCATAAGCCAATCTATTTTCTTCATCTGTTGGTTGAATAGCAGTTTCATTCTTTGCAGCCAATTTTTTTTTCGCATTATGAGATTCAGCTCTTCTATAATCCAACCATTCATTTTCAGTGGTTGGAATAAGACGATTGATTGCAAATGATTTATGAGTAATTGGATTACGAGCAACAAACGTGAAATTGGCAGTTAAGAAGACATTTTGATCAGGTAAAGAATTTTGAGATATATCAGATTCAGAAACGGTATCTTCAAAAGCATAACCTTTAACGGTAATTTCCATAGATGAAACACCAGTCCAAGTTACTGATCCAGCTAAAACAAAATTAAAGTTTTGAATTTCATCAACTTTCTTAACCATGTATATTCTATCAACCAGTGCTGTAACATTAACAGGTTCAGCTGGTGCACAATGTCTATAAGCAATTCTACCAGCAAGTGCATCCAAATCTTGAAACAATTGACCAGCTCTTAAACGTCCAAAAGAATTTACATATGAGTCACACAACCATTTATCTTCTTTAAAAGGTAATAATAAATAACTGAAAGAATCTTCTCTTGTACGTTCACCAATTTTGGTTGTGATTGGATTAACATATCTGTAACTATCCAAAACCTTTCCTTCTGCCAACTGTTTATTTCTTTCATTTAAAGCGTCAAGCCAAGTACTTTTAATGGTCAAGTGTCCTGCATCCTTCATATCTGCTATGATGGTTGCTGTTGCATCAGCAGCATCGACTGCATTCCTAGACCCTGCAACGTCAGGAGCATGTAAGTTTACTCCATGGATACTAGGGAGGATTTTATTAGAGTTGAACCGGATTATGTTTCTTATCATGGTTGATTGGGTAAGAAAATGAACGAACGAAACGAGCGAAACTCACGAGCGAAACTCACGAGCGAAACTCACGAGCGAAGCGAGTGAGTGAAGTGAGTGAGTGAAGTGAGTGAGTGAAGTGAGTGAGTGAAGTTAGTGAGTAAAGTGAGTGAGTGAAGCAAAGTGAAGTGAAATGAAGTGACAGAAGCGACATCTATTCAAGTGATATTTATCCAAGTAATATCTATCCAAGTAATATCTATCCAAGTAATATCTATCCAAGCAATATCTATCCAAGCAATATCTATCCAAGCAATATCTATCCAAGCAATATCTATCCAAGCAATATCTATCCAAGCAATATATATCCAAGTGATATCTATCTAATTAAAGCATTTATTTGTGATGAGTATTTGTGGTGAGTACTTATGTGAATACTCGTGCTGAATACTTATGTGAATACTTGTACTGAATACTTGTACTTAATACTTGTGCTGAATACTTGTTCTGAATACTTGTGCTGAATACTTATGTGAATAGTTATGTGAATACTTGTGCTGAGTACTTCTGTGAATACTTATGTGAATACTTCTGTGAATACTTGTTTGAGTAGGTACGGTAGTTATGGTGATTTTGATGGCTACGGTAATTATGTTTGTGTTTTACCTTGTATGTAACTAAATTATTAGCTTGCAAAACAAGTTATTCAATTCTCATAATGAACCCTCTAGAAATGATGCAATTTGTGCATTATGAGGATGTAGCGTTTTTTATAACGACAACTATTAATGTCGAGTTGTTAGATATTAGAGATTCAAAAATATGGTCAGTTGCAGGATTACTTTGAATATAGCCAATAAGAATCATTAATCCAATATTATAACACTATAATACTATAATACTATAACACTAACGCTATAACACTGTAACACTAACACTATAACACTAACACTATAACACTATAACACTATAACACTAACACTATAACACTAACACTATAACACTAACACTATAACACTATAACACTAACACTATAACACTAACACTATAACACTAACACTATAACACTAACACTATAACACTAACACTATAATACTCACTTGTACATATCGTTCGTCAACACTCATGCCGGGATAAAAAAATCCCGGAGTTCTTGGGTTACAATCGGAACACTTGACAATACAATCCATGAATAAAACCAACTCATTTCAAGTAAAACCCATCTATAAATCACAAATCTTAACTCATATACAAATCACTACACACATCACCACACAAATATCACCACACTCACTCAAATCATCACTTTCACTCGTCCCCCCACTAACCGTCTTGTAGATCGGAGTGAAAAACTGGAAATACATCTCCGAATTCGCGGTCCTCTTTCTTCCGTAGATACAACAATTTTTTTTTGGTCACAATTTAAAAAAATTCATTAGTGTAGACATGTCCTCAAAGTTGACATCAGTTGCCAAGACCGCCGCATTGGCCTCCCAAGCGTTGAAGGTTGGTAGAACCTTGCCAGTTGCCGGACAATATCAAGCTTTGAGAATGGTTGAAAACCGTTCAGCAAGTACCACTTCCGGACCAAAGACTATTACTGTTAGAGATGCTTTGAATGCTGGTTTAGCTGAAGAAATGGACAAGGATGATGACGTCTTCATTATGGGTGAAGAAGTTGCTCAATATAATGGTGCTTATAAAGTTACCAGAGGACTTTTGGATAGATTTGGTGAACGTAGAGTTATCGACACACCAATCACCGAAATGGGATTCACCGGTTTAGCTGTTGGTGCTGCTTTCCATGGTTTAAAACCAGTTTTGGAATTTATGACATTCAATTTTGCAATGCAATCTATTGATCAAATTGTTAACTCTGCAGCAAAGACTCATTATATGTCTGGTGGTAAACAACCATGTAATATTACATTCCGTGGTCCTAATGGTGCTGCTGCTGGTGTTGGTGCTCAACACTCTCAATGTTATGCTGCTTGGTATGGTTCTATTCCAGGTTTAAAAGTTCTTTCTCCTTACTCTGCTGAAGATTATAAAGGATTGATTAAAGCTGCTATTAGAGATCCAAACCCAGTTGTTTTCTTGGAAAATGAAATTGCTTATGGTGAATCTCATGAAATTTCAGAAGAAGCTTTATCAACTGATTTCGTCTTACCAATCGGTAAAGCAAAGATTGAAAGAGAAGGTACTGATATTACTTTAGTTTCTCACTCTAGATCTGTTAAGTTTTGTTTGGAAGCTGCTGAAGTCTTGGAAAAAGAATATGGTGTTAAAGCTGAAGTTGTTAACTTAAGATCTATTAAACCTTTGGATGTTGACACTATTGTGGCTTCTGTCAAGAAAACTAACCATTTGGTTACTGTTGAAGCTGGTTTCCCTGCCTTTGGTGTGGGTTCTGAAATTTGTGCTCAAATCATGGAATCTGAAGCTTTCGATTACTTGGATGCCCCAGTTGAAAGAGTTACTGGTTGTGAAGTCCCAACTCCTTATGCTAAGGAATTAGAAGACTTTGCTTTCCCAGACCACGATGTTGTTCTCAGAGCCTCTAGAAAGGTTTTGGGTTTGTAGTGTGCATAGATTAATGAATAAAGAAGGAAGTTTTTAAAGTGTAAAAGTCTTGTGTTGGTGCTATTGTCGCTGATAAGAATTCTTTGTGACACGATTTGGTTGCAAAAAGTATACAAATTTAGCAGAAACCACAAGAAGAGAACGAAGTGAGTGAGTGAACTTGTTGGGTGATTTATTTTGAGTAGATGCTAAGATGATTCGATGGTGAGTGGGCTAATTTTTGGTTTAGATTGGAGTGATTACCAGGGTGATTTTTTTATGGTGGAGTGATTACCAGACTGATGTATGGTTTATACTGAATGGGTGGGAGTAGCGAATTTTTGAGTGAGTGAGTGAGGGAGTGTGAACGAATATACAGAGCTTTTTTTTTATGGTGGAGTAATTACCAGGCTGATGTTTGGTTTTAGGGTGATTACCAGGCTGATGTATGGTTTCCATGTTTGGTTTATAGAGTGATTACCAGGCTGATGTTTGGTTTATAGAGTGATTACCAGGCTGATGTATGGTTTTTAGGGTGATTACCAGGCTGATGTATGGTTTCCATGTTTGGTTTAGAGAGTGATTACCAGGCTGATGTTTGGTTTTAGGGTGATTACCAGGCTGATGTATGGTTTATAGAGTGATTATGGTGGAGTAATTACCAGGCTGTCGTTTGGTTTATAATGGTGTATCACCAGGCTGAGGTTTAATATGTAAATTGATCACTTTGTGAATTAATAAGTTAAAGATATTTCTTTGTGAATCAAGTTACAGATTCATTACTTTGTGAATCAGTTATAGATTCATCCCTCTCAATCAAGTTATAGATTCATTACTTTCTCAATCAAGTTACAGATCGACTAATGTTCTCTTGTACAAACTTTGTTAACCAAAAACCCAAATACCATAATACTCTCTGATAATCATTTCATATTAACCATAATAATTTCACTCATATCGCCAGATATCTCGCGAAAATTCGTCCAGAGAAAAACATTAGATAATACACTTGGTATGCACAAACGAAGCCACCTTGATTCAGGGTCCAACGTATTAAACTACCAGGAGATAGGGAACGAAGGAGATGGGATACTCCCTGTGAGTATGCCTTTGAAACCCAAAGCCGAAGTTCTGAATCAACTTCAGAAAATCGATAGACCAGCATTTTTTGTGCTTGTTGTATTATACCTTTTACAAGGAATACCATTAGGATTAGCATTTGGAAGTGTTCCATTCATTCTTAAAACCAGTCTACTGTATTCGCAAGTTGGTCTCTTTTCACTTGCTTCATATCCATATTCATTAAAGTTAATCTGGTCACCTATTGTGGATGCAGTATACCTGAAGAAAATTGGAAGACGAAAGTCATGGATTATTCCAATTCAATTAATATCAGGATTCACTTTAATATATTTAGGATTTAATATCGATCTGCTATTACAAGATCCTAAAGAAAATTTAGCAAAGATTACAGGGACATTTTTATTACTTATATTCTTTTGTGCAACTCAAGATATTGCAGTGGATGGATGGGCACTCACTTCATTATCTCAAGAATCTCTTTCATTTGCACTGACAGCTCAAACAGTGGGTATAAATTGTGGATATTATTTTTCCTTTACACTTTTCCTCACCTTGAGTTCACCAAATTTTGCCAATAAATACTTGCGTGCAATTCCAATAGATAAAGGCTTAATAAATATGGGTCAATATTTAACATTTTGGGGTTGGATGTATCTTATAGTTACTGGATTTTTATATTTTGTACCTGAAGACCCATCTCATTTGATTAAAAGAAATGCAATTGTTATAGAAAAGAGTGAAGATTTTACAAATTATACTCATAAAAAAGATCCTTTTAAAGAAAGAATTCAAATGATCAAATCTGTATATTCATCGATGTTTCAAGTGTTAAGATTATCTAATATTCAAGTCTTGATTGTCATTTTATTACTTTCAAAGTTTGGTTTCCAAGTTAATGAAGCTGCCACTAATTTAAAATTAATTGAAAAAGGTCTTTCAAAAGAAGATTTATCTATAATAGTTTTAATCAATTTCCCTTTTGAAATGCTCTTTAGTTATTATGCAGGACGTTGGTCAACTGGTAAATCACCTTTAAAACCTTGGATCATTGGATTTGCTGGTAAATTATTGGCTTCAATATTGGCTCATTTATTAATATTTTTTTTCCCTTCAAATGGTAAGGTTTCTTTTGGATATTTCTTGATGATTATTATTCAACATTTCTTATC
>JAKUAJ010000357.1:0-13536 GCA_030562865.1 Kodamaea lidongshanica (nom. inval.) | reverse complement strand
CTCGCTTCGCTCGAGATCTTTTTCGCAGTTAGTGTATTCAGACTATCAATCTCGCTTCGCAGCCAATGTATATTCTATCAATCTCGCTTCGCTCGAGATGCTGCTTCGCAGCCAATGTATTTTACTATTAATCTCGCTTCGCTCGAGATGCTGCTTCGCAGCCAATGCATTTCACTATCAATCTCGCTTCGCTCGAGATGCTGCTTCGCAGCCAATGTATTTCACTATCAATCTCGCTTCGCTCGAGATGCTGCTTCGCAGCCAATGTATTTCACTATCAATCTCGCTTCGCTCGAGATGCTGCTTCGCAGCCAATGTATTTTACTATCAATCTCGCTTCGCTCGAGATGCTGCTTCGCAGCTAATGTATTTCCTATCAATCTCGCTTCGCTCGAGACGCTGCTTCGCAGCTAATGTCAATCTCGCTTCGCTCGACATCTCCTTCGCAGCTTTATACTCCCCTATGGCTGCAAAACCCTTGTGTCCACGCATACCGAAAAATAAAAATCCATGTCAACCTACCACCCTTCATTCACCAGGGCAACAGGGCTAGGAAGTGTAATCAAGTCCTTGACAAAGACACTCAAGGCAAATCCATCAAGCAAGAATGTACCCATATCCATCAATCCAATTGTGGTTGGGGGAGGCCAAGATCTTCAAGCCTTGTTTGCTAGACTACAACTGTCTGACATATCAGTACGAGCGGAAGCAGCAATGACATTGACCGAATCTTTAAAGCAATATCCAATCTCATCCATACCCGAAGTGTGGTATTTGGTGCGAGATATGTGTAGACGGGAGTCGCCGTCAAAGTATCGTAAAGTGGGGATTAACTTGATGATTCAATGTATTAAACATAACGATTCGTCTGTTGGTACACGAATAATGTTTTTCAAAGACATTATGAAATATATGCATGTGAATAATGGGGAATTAGATTCTGAGTATAGTTTATTCTTGATAGCATTAAGAAATTTAACCAATCAAGGCAAAGATATTCATGAATTTTGTATATATGACGAGAAGAAGAATTTAAATTCGTTTTTTGAAAGCGTATTGGAATGCTTTGCCACCAAGAACGCAAACCGGGAGGATGATATTAACCAAACGTTGGATTTCATAGTGCAGTGTTTACACCATAATATTAGCATTATGGATGAATTTTTAATTGGTATAATTACTTCTAATGTTATTCTCATTGGTCAAATGAAAGTTATTGAGACTGAGGAAACTCCAAAACTAATTGAATCCATAGTTAAAGTTTTACATTCAATAATCACCATCAAAACACTACCATTAAAGTCTTTTGAAAAAGTGGTTGAATTCTTATCTTTGGTATATTCAGAATGTCAAGATGAATCAACAAGACTGTTTATTGTTTCGGCCATTGAGAGCTTAAAAAATGATGCTTTACTAACACTGGTGTTATGTGAGTTATTAGAAAACCCGGATCTCGAAGATAATGAACCCGCAATGGAAACCATCAATTCATGTGTGGGAGCAATGAAACTCTTGATTAATATTTTGTTCCTTAAAAATGATCTGGATTCATTTTACTTTTTAGTTCTACAATCATTCGATAGAATGGTTAAATATAACCTCCCACTTTTAAACTCAACATTCCTAAGTTGTTTCGATAACTTGTTTGCAAAGCATTTGAATAACGCATCTACATCTTTTCCTTTCCAAATTTGGGTATCAAAAGTTTCAATATACTCAATCTTCAAATCGATTAAAATAAACTCACCCCAAGATCAATTACATCTACAATCAATTTGTGAGTCATTAAGACGACAATATGAAAATGATAATTATAAAACTCCAAGATATCTACTCGTTGATTTCTTCATGACAAATTATCAAACTTTATCTACTGAAAATATCCTTTTCATCTTGAGTCATTATCAAGATGAGAAATTATGTTCAATAATGCATGAAAACTGGAAAGAAAATTCTTTATCTCTTTTCCAAAAGTTTTACATGAATGATCAAATTGAGGTTAAAATGGCTGTATTGAAGGTTTTGAGAGACGCTTTTGTTTTGAATACAACAATGTCCTCACTTTCAACATATGAAGTGGTTTTTGAAATTATGAAACAATCAATGTATGATGATACATCATTAACAATTCAATTTATTTATGAGAATTTCTTCAAGTATATCGCAATCAATTGCCCTTGTGGTGTGTTTGCAAAAGTTTTGAATATATTTGTATTTGAAATGAAACAAGAAGTGAGCGACAAAAGTTTATCCACCAAAAGTTTATCCAACAAAAGTACATCCAACAAAAGTACATCCAATACATTTGAGCCATGTACAACAGAAAACAAAAACATGCTCAGCTTGAATTTTTTTAATACATTGGCGAAGTCAATTCTGGAATTGTTCATCGTCTTTAGTCAAAAAGATGCCGAAAAAGCACACAAATGTTATAAATTCATATTAATACTCTTGGATTATGGATTGAAAGCTGAGCTTGTTGATTTGATTTTGATATTAAGCAAATGCCTTATTAGATTAAGAGTCACAGATGAAGGGTTTATTTATTTCACAATCCCAGATGAAATGATTGGTTTATCAACTTGTTTTGGAAGGTTCAAGAGAGAAATAACTCCTGAAGTCAAATGGGTTTATCCTGAAACTTTACCATATCTTCCTGAAAAATACTTTAATAAACCAAGTCTTTTGAAATTATCAAAAAAAATTGATAATGCTCACACAGGTGATGATTTCGATATGGATGATAATAATATATCCAGTGTACAAGGTGAAATTTCAAGAACTCCAAGTCAATACAGTGAGGTTTCTAAATCATATAGTGAAGTGTCTAAAACATATAGTGAGGTGTCCAAAACATACAGTGATGTGTCTAGAGGATTAAAAAGTGATCTTAACAAAAGTTTTGCAAGTGACTTTTCAAGAGGTACAGGGGAAGGATTTTTTGGTAGAAATAGCATTTTTAGGGATATGGAGAGTAATACTTCATGGAGTATTGAAAACATTGCACCTAGAAGTGAAGTATCTAGAAGTGATAGAAGTGATGCATTGCAAAGTGTTGAAAACTTTGCACCTAGACGTGACGTATCAAGAAGTGATGCATTACGTAGTATTGAAAATATTGGTGCTTCGGACCACGAACCAAAAACTCCTAAACCAAACGGTATGAATGACACAGCAAGTATCAATACTCCATGGGCAGGATCTTGGGGTGGTACAGATAACTCATCATGGATCAACACATCAGGAGGAAACTCCCGAGCCAATCCTTCATGGCGAAGTGGATCCACTTCTGGTAACATTTCACTGAACTTTGAAAGAGTGAACACCTGGAGTATCGATATATCAAAATGGTTAAATTGTGTAGTAACCATTACTTCTCGATTTTATGATTGGGAAATATATTCATTTATTTGGGCACATTTTTGTTCTCAGTTATCAAATTTAAAACTTTTCAAACATTGTCAAGAACAATTAATCACATTCAAAACTATTCTTTGTGAACAGTTAACTTTGAATCTCCCAACCAGTATAAGTTTTCCTCAAGATTTCACCAAAAGTGATCTTCAAGTTGTTCTTGTTCGTACATTATCATCATTTGTTGGATATCATCATTTATTTCAAAAACATGAGGATGATCAGATTGTCAATGCATTGATTTATGGACTTGATTCTTGGGAAAGGACTGCAATTCCATGTCTTAATATATTAACGATATTTTGTTATGAATTACCATTATCTATCAAAAAGTATTTAATAACGATATTAACCAAAATTCAACTAAGAATCTCTAATGTGTTTATTTCAAGTCACGTTTTAGAGTTTTTGATATCATTAATTTATTTACCATCTTTAACATCAAATTTCACCATTGAAGAATATAAACGAGTGTTTGGGATTGCATTCAAGTATATTCAAAATGCTAATGACATTAAGTTAAGAAGTGATTTCCATAATGCTTTGGATGAAGTTTTACAAAAGCATGGTCTTGATGCTACTGTTGATGAAACGCCATCTTCCAACTCTCTGAGTAAGAGTTTGACGCCAATTTTCACGGATTATTTATTGAATTTATCATATAAGGTTATATCCAGTTGGTTTTTAAAAGTTCACTTGAATGATCGGAAAAAATTATCATCATTCCTAATAAAAAATTTGATCCAATCAAGTGGGCATAACGGGCAAGCAAAGACCAATGAACAATCTCACAAAGAAAAGACTGGACAATCTAACAAAGAAAAGACTGGACAATATCAAAATGAAAGACTTGGTAATGAATCGCTAAAACTTGATGATCAAACTATTGCATTCATTGACTTTATCGTTAGGTATACATATTGTGATTTTCCTTTAACCATAATCCATACTCAAAATCCACTTTTGAATGAGAAGGAAAAATTAACTTTAGAACATTGGATTGTTGGATCTAGTGTTATGAGTCTTGAAACCAACACCGTCAATGGTGATTCCACATTAATTCTTCGACGTCCAACTGGAAGTTCCCGAATCACAATCAAATTCGATCAAGCACTTGTATCAATGAAAATGAATTATGACCCCATTATTAATTCAAATTATTACTTTTTACAATTATTCAACACTTTAAATACACCCAAACATCTCAAACCAATACCAATCATCGAAGATAGTGTCCTACATCGTGCAATCAATGTGTTGGATCGTATACCTATTGTGAATTTCCATAAAATTGGAATAGTTTATATTGGTTATGGACAATATACCGAGGAAGAGATACTCTTAAATAATGTGGGATCTCGTAATTATCAAAACTTTTTGGAAGATATAGGAACATTGGTACGATTAAAAGGTGCCAACCATGATATGCATACTGGAGGATTAGACTATGAAAATGGTCTTGATGGTGAATATTCAAGATATTGGAGAGATAAAACCACTCAAATAATGTTTCACATAACAACCATGATGAATAATCAACATGAAAACATGACTGAAAAATCACTATTAGATTTGAAAAAAAGACATATTGGTAATAATTACGTGAATATTTATTATGATGAATCGGGATTACCATTCAACTTCAATATCATCAAGTCTCAATTCAACTTTTTGAATATTGTTGTATCGCCTCATACCAAATCTGAAAATCGATATGATATGCATAACGAATTTGATGAAACGAGTCAAAAGAAAAGATCAACCACAAGAAATAGCGGAGGAGTTTGGGATTATTTCGATGATGAAGAAGATGAAAATAATGATAATGACATTGAATTTTATAAAGTGAAAGCTTTTAGAAGGTCAGGGGTTCCAAGCGTTTTATCAACTAATCATTTCAAATTGGTTAGTAAAGATAATCTTGCTATATTTGTTCGTAATCTAGCAATCACCGCTAATGAGTTTGCTAATGTATGGCATTCAAATAATTACAAGTCAAATTGGTCTCAAAGGGTGAGTCAAATTAATAATTTAAGGGCAAAGACTCTTCTGACTCACTCTCAATTACGTGAGGATGTGAATGTTAATCAAATTGATAATTTGAATGGTGAGTATGAGTATTTGGATGCGGATGATGGGGAGTTGTATGAGTTGGTTGAGTTTAATTCGTATACAACGTGACGAGCGACGAACGAACGAACGAGTGAAGCGAGTTCGTGAGTTCGTGAGTTCGTTCGCTCGTTCGCTCGTTCGTTCGTTCGTTCGTGAGGGAGTTCGTTCGTTCGTGAGTTTCGAATTTGAACTCGCTTCGCTCGTTCGTTCATTCGTGAGTTTCGAATTTGAACTCGCTTCGCTCGTTCGCTCGTTCGTTCGCTCGTTCGTTCGCTCGTTCGTTCGCTCGTTCGTTCGCTCGTTCGTTCGCTCGTTCGCTCGTTCGCTCGTTCTCTCGTTCGTTATATCAAAGTTTATCCGGAGCTCCGAACAAAAGTGCACATGAACGTTGCTTCTACATTGTATTATTAAGATATTTACAGCCCCAAGATTATCACTTTTTACGCTATAATTTTCAAGACATTGATGAAAACATTGTAGAGTATCATTGAAGCCTAACATCTGGTTGGGCACTAATTGGCAACGTACAACATATACCAAAAAATAGGTGATCAAAAAATAGTTGTAATTGGCAAGAAATCAAGATTTTTCATACTCAGCCACAATTCAATCTATGGCTTTAATATCCAGTGCCCATAATATCCAGTGGCCATAATATTCAGTGCCAATAATATCCAGTGCCCATAATTTTCTTTACAGGGTCTATGTCATTGTGATGGCAAATACCGATTTCGGTATGGTATAATTTTCATTTAAAAGGCCAATAGTATTCCTTGAAATAACGATTCATTATAAAATAATTCTATGATCATCAACTATGATAAGGCTTTAGATTCTGTTAAGCAAACCATCAATAAACAGGGGCAGTCAATAAGGAATTTGGGGTGCCAATATCAACAAGATATATATTCACAAAATCAACTTCAGAATAGTATCAAATACTTGTTTGAAACATTAGAATTGAAATCAGGCAAAATAGTGGTGAGTGGTGTGGGGAAATCTTTCAAGGTTGCAAGTAAGTTTGCAGCCACACTCAACTCGTTATCATTATACGCGGCCCCCATGCACCCAATGGAAGCAATGCATGGAGATTTGGGTATGATTAATCAATCTAGAGATTGCTTAGTACTTGTAACAGCCAGTGGTAACACTCAAGAGTTACTTCAATTGTTACCATATTTATCAATTCAAATGCCTATTATATTACTCACATGTAATAAGCAAAGTCAACTAGGGCAACATTCTCAAATTTCGGGATTACTTTATGCTGAGTTACCAGAATCATTGAATGAAGAGTCAGTACATGGGTTACCGGCTCCTACAATCCTGGTCACCTTATTGCTTGCTTTAGCAGATGCAGTTGCCTTGGCTTTACTGGAGTTGATTCAACCAAATTTAGAAACTAGAAGACTAGCTTTCTCAAAAAGACACCCTGGTGGTACCATTGGTTCGTCCTTAGCTCATTATAGTTTACCAACCAAAATTCCCTTTTCCGAAGGGAATAGCCACACTTCTTTATTAAGTTTGAATCATAATTCATTTCAAGATATTTGGTCTGATGATAACTTGGAAGCTTCTTCGCATAGTTTATTGGCCAAAAATGCCGATTTGCTATCAATCACTCAATCAGAATGGAGAGCTTTGATTATTGAAAAAGATGAAACAAAGCTTTTAAAATGGATTACTTTGTATTCTTTGATATCTGTTGATAATTCTTGGCTGTGTACAACATTGAGATTAAAGAAGTTGTACAAGATGTATGTAAATACCGATGAATTATGGGAGCACTTATACTCTTGTTAACGAACAGTGTTGGCTCTTTTTATATATCTAATACATATAAGGTACATATTAAGTGGTACATATAAGGTACATATTAGGTGTTACATATCAGCTTTTTGCTGGTTCTACTGGTTTTGCTAGTTTTTGATAATTACAATGTTTAATATATATATACAAAAAAGGCAATCAATGATTATCAGCTTCAATCAATGCAGTTTCAGCTTCAATCAATGATTATCAGCTTCAATCAATGCAGTTTCAGCAACGATAATCATTTTTTCAACAGACGCTAAATGTTTACCATAAGAATTTTTAGTTGAAATTTGCTTAAGATATTGTCTCAATTTGACAACCAAGATACGTTTCTCATCACTCTTTGAATCGAAACCTTCAACCAACTTTTGAATAACATAGTTGGCAAATTGATCTTTCATCATGAGAGCCAAAGGAGATGAATCACTAACATTTTCAACTTTAAAATCTTCGTTACCCATCATGACTTCATGCAAAATACGTTTCTTTTGCTCTAATGAGCCATGCTTTATACATTTTTCAATGACATTTGATGCAAACTTGTGCTTTGAAAAATTCACCACCGACCCCAAAACAACTGTTAATATGCCTTCTCTATCTTTTGCATCACCTTTTTCTAAAATATGCTGCATAACATAGTTACCATATTGATCTTGGATCAAGTAATAAATGAATCCATTAAGTTCGCTTAGTATTGCTTGTTGATCATCAATTTCACTATACTCAAGTAAACGTTGGATAACACGACATCCATAGGGATGTGTTGACAAGTGGTAAATTTGATTGGTTAAGCTATCTAAAATAAATTTGATTCTATCAAATGGAATACGTTCAATTGATTTTTGTATCACATGATTACCGTTTTGATCTTTTGAACATATTAAGACGTGGTTTCTTAATTCCTCAACAATTTTGATTTGACCGTCTAAGTCAATCTCTTCCAAGGCTCTTTGAATCACTCTGCAGCCGTACATTTGTAAGGAAAGCTCATAAATGTGGCCCGACATATTCTCCAACAAAACCTGTTTTTGAGTTTTGGATCCATGTTCAAAGTATTTTTGAATGACATAATTACCAAATACGTCTGTCATGAGTTCATAGGAGATACTTCTTATTTCGTTGAAGATCATTTCTTTTTCTTCTTCCGAGGCATCAGCTAATTTTTGTTGAATGAATCTCGATCCGTATTGATCTTTGGTGAATTCAACTGCATGACTATAGATATCCTTCAAATGATAATCTTTGTTTTTTTGGTTGGCACGAACTTCTTCCAACAATGGTGATCTGTAGATGTGATTACTACCATTGCCTTTGGATGCACCATTTGTGTTGGATTTATTATTCTTCCTTTTATTGGATGATGACAGAGGCGATCTTATAGTGGGGGGTTTCTCTTCCGAATTGGGTGTTGGTACCGGTGATGGTTGACCTGATTTTGCAGTGGAGGAAGATGGAGGAGGTGGAGGTGGAGGTGGTGGTAGGGGTGCATATTGTTGGTAAACATGATAAGGATTAAAAGGATGGAACATAAATACAGATGGAGGTGGAGGCAGCATTGCCCCAAGGGTTCGTAAACCTATTCCTGGAGTTGGAACCAGGGTCAGTTTCAGTTTATCATCAGATGCTGGTGTAGTTGATTTGGCTGGAGTAGTTGATGTTGCTGGAGTAGTTGATGTTGCTGGAGTAGTTTCAGGAGTTGATTCATCTGATTGTTTATCTTCACCTAACTTTTCATCATTTGGTATTGGAGCCACCCCCATTGCATAAAAGCTAGGATCGATAAATTGAACAGGAGGAGATGGAATCATAAATGGAACAGCATGAGGACTATGAGTACGTACAAATGATGAAAGATCTTGAGGAGGAGCTGGTGGAGGAACAATAAATGCCCCTGCTGGGGTGGAAGACCCAGGAGGTGGTGGTACCCCAACCACATTATTGAATCCATCGGTAAAATAATTGTATAAGGCAGGGCTAAAAGTGGTTGCTGTTGCTGGATTCCAAAAGTTAGGAGGTGGGTTATTTGAAGGTTGGTCATTCAATTCTGAATTCACAGAAAATGCAGACGAAGCTTGAATTGGAGGAGTGGAGTTATAATGATCGATTTTTTCACTTATTGATTGATGTCTTGAGGTTCTAGTAACATTCAAGTTTTCATTTAATGAGCCTCGAGGGGAAGAGATATTGATATCACCAAGACCTGGTTTTATAGCTTCACTATTAAAGCTTGTTCTTCTTGACGAAGGTTTATTCTCCAAGCCTAATTTAGATAATCCATTCAGTAATTCGATTTCTCTTGTAGCCTCTGCAACGTTCAGAAACTTTTGTAAGAAGCTTTCTTGAGGTGGATGTCTACTTGCGATTCCTGCACTGATTGATGCAGTTCCATAGTTGAGTCTACCACCACCACCCGATGTTTGATTATGCTGAATATGCGATGATGTTTGACCCACGGGTGCAGTGATGGCTGATAAGGTACCTCTTTTTAAGCCAAAGAAGCCAGGGGTTTCTATATCGCTTCCGTCATTAAAGGAAAATCGCCTTTCATTATCACGACTAAATAGCTTTGCAACTTCAGGGTCAACTTGATCCAACACCGTCTTGTATTGGGATAGTGAGACGTTCTGCTGAATGGGTGAGTTTCCTCGGGACACACTTCCATGGGACCATATGGTGTCTGATGGCATTTAATAAGGGAGGGGGCAAAAATACACTAGAATTTGGGAGGGGGGGGGACCTTTCTTGATTGTCAAAATGATCAAATATAACAAGACGAGAAAGCTCGGGACTTCTTTGATCGATAAAACCTAAGATTCGATATGTAAGCAGTGATGGTTTGGATATCGGCTTATCGTTGTTTGTTTCTATAGGTGTTGTATATATATTTTTTCTTATTCCGGGTATATTTTTTCTTGTTAGCATGTCAAGCAAATTGACCAAACAGTCTACAGATAGACTAGCCACGTTACTCTACTCTGTCACATCCAATGAGGTGGCACCCAAGGTGCCTGTTTTGAGGAATTTTTTGTATGAGCAAAAGGATGATACTTTACCCAAGACATCTATACTCGATAAGTTGGTGACCAATTCATGGAACAAAAAGCCAAAGTCTCAGGCCGTTGAAGATTTGAGTGGAACTCCTCATGTGGAAAGCAATGCATTATACTTTAAATGCCCAAATGCTTACATTTCCCAACAAGATTTCTATAACTTATTTCCTGTACATCGAGAGCAAAGGTATATTGTTGAAGGAGGAGGGGTTGAATTTCGAGTGGTTAAGCTGAGGAATCCGTTAAATTTGAAGTTTGAAGATGGTTACTTTTTGATATTTCCTAACTATATCGATGCTTGTGTCTATCATAACGAAACCAAAAACAAATTGGTTAATGGAATGGACTTGAAGCTTAAGTTTGTTAAACTTGATGCAAATAAATTCAAAGTTATAACACTGCCATTTCTTGGAACAGATATGGAGATGAAAAATGATTCCTTAAGTCACTTGAAACTGCGTCATTATCAACATATTGTATACGACCAAATATTCAAGAATTCACCTCTTAAATTGAAATTGATCAAAAAATTGATTGAGGAACCTACAAATTATAGTTTGATTTGTAAGTTGATCGACTCTTCATACATCAACACAACTGTTATAGTGCGAAATCTTCCTTTAGGTTTATCCCATTTGACCTTTGCTAGGTTGCTTTGGGATTATGATTTGGCACCGAATGCATTTACTACGGTTTTAAACGACCCACTAAGGCAAGTTCACACACAAACTATTCGTTTTCATAATGAGTCTGCTGCGAGGAGATTTATACGGAACTTTCATGGTATTCAATGGAATTCTTTAAAGGATGAGAAGAAGTTGTATGAGAGGATATCGTGTGAGATGATATGAGCGAACGAACGAGCGAACGAACGAACGAACGAACGAACGAGCGAAGCGAGTGAGTGAGTTCGTTCGTTCGTGAGTTCGCAATTGCATTCGTTCGTTCGTCTTCGCAGCAGTTTATTCACCATACCAAGTCGCTTCGCTCGTTAGTTCGTTCGTTCGTCTTCGCAGCAGTTTATTCACCATACTAACTCGCTTTGCTCCCAGTTTATTGACTTTATTAAGTCGCTTCGTTCGTTCGTTCGTTCGTCTTCGCAGCAGTTTATTCACCATACCAAGTCGCTTCGCTCCCAGTTTATTGACTTTATTATATCGCGTTCGTTCGTTCGTTAGTTCGTTCGTTCGTCTTCGCAGCAGTTTATTCACCATACTAAGTCGCTTCGCTCCAATGCTGCTTCGCAGCAGCTTATTCACTTTATTGAGTCGCTTCGCTCGTTAATTCGTTCGTGAGTAGACGAGAGGAGCGACTGAACTTGAGTATGTTTGTATCACAGAATATCCTACATTTTGATCACATTGGAGAATAATGCAAAGAACTTTGGGATCAAAGTTGATGCTTTTTTTCTATGTATTCAATAATAAAATCTCTTGACAAGTTATATCCCCGTAGGAGAATATTCAAGTGGTTATGCAGACGTACAGGCAGTAATTCACTCATGAACTCACGAACAAACGAACGAACTCACGAACTCACGAATTCACTCGCACTCACTCACGAAAACGAACTCACTCACGAAAACGAACTCACGAACGAACGAACTCGCACTCACTCACTCACTCACTCACGAAAACGAACTCACTGACAAACTCGCTTTGCACGTTCGTTCTCACTCACTGACAAACTCGCTTCGCTCCTTTGTTGACGTTAAATGAATTTCAACCAGCATCAACTTGAATTTACCTGGTAACATTGAAGATTACGTGCACAGAATTGGTAGAGCTGGTAGAGGTGAAGCAACCGGTATTACTTATTTTTCACAGAAGCCAACTCCAAAATGGGTGGTGACATATTATGAGAGAAGCCAATCAAACAATTCCAGAGGAATTGCAAAGATAGAAGATTGTGGGGATCTCACATACGATATGGTGGTGGTAGAGGCGGAAGAGGTAAAGGCGGAAGAGGTTATGAATGAGGTAGAGGTGGTTACCAATCTGGTTCCAACAGTGCTCCGTTGTCTAACTGTCGTTTTTAATTTATTTTGTATTGTATAGAACGAGCTTCGCTCGTGAGAGAGTGAAGAGTTCGTGAGTGATCTCGTGAGTGAATAAAGTTGTGAATGGAAGCAGTTGAGCGAAGCAGCCGAGCAAAGCGAAGCGACCCTTTAAATCAAGTGCAAACCGACCCAACGAACGAACAAACTTCCTCACTCGCTTTGCTCGTGAGTTCGTGAGTGATTTCGTGAGTGAATAAAGTTGTGAATGGAAGCAGTTGAGCAAACCCTTGGTGTTAGCGGCATATAGTTGTATATAGTGTGCCTGGTAAGCTGCAACGAGAGCTTAGTAAATAGGTTTAGGCTGAATGGGGTGAGGCTGACTTTGGATAACTCAGCTTCTGTTACGATATGGTTGATTGGCTGGTTCGGTAGACTGTGAAGGTGCTTGAGTAACGAGCGAAGCGAGAGAGAGAGAGACAAACGAGCGAAGCGAGTTTGTCAGTTGGTGAGTTGGTGAGTTGGTGAGTTGCGAAATGATGCGAACGAGAGGATCGACTGAAGAAGTGAGTGAGTGCGAGTTCGTGAGTTCGTGAGTTGCGAAATGATGCGAACGAGAGGATCGACTGAAGAAGTGAGTGAGTGCGAGTTCGTGAGTTCGTGAGTAGCGAAATGATGCGAACGAGAGGATCGACTGAAGGAGTGAGTATGTTAGTTTCGCTCGTTCGTTCGTTCGTTCGTTCGTATTCGCAGCAGTGTATTCACCATACTAAGTCGCTTCGCTCCAATGCTGCTTCGCAGCATTTTAATCACTTTATTAAGTCACTTCTTTCGTTCATTCTTTCGTTCATTCGTTCATTCATTCATTCATTCGTTCATTCACAGAATATCCTACACCAATGGTTAAGAAAATAACTTTCGTATTTAATACAC
Source organism: Kodamaea lidongshanica (nom. inval.) (assembly GCA_030562865.1). Lineage (NCBI taxonomy): Eukaryota > Fungi > Ascomycota > Pichiomycetes > Serinales > Debaryomycetaceae > Kodamaea > Kodamaea lidongshanica (nom. inval.). The sequence goes on along the minus strand of JAKUAJ010000357.1, from coordinate 216 downwards.
ATTTATACATATAGTTGACAGTATTATGGCACATTTATACATATGGTTAACAATATTATGACACATTTAATTTTACATATAGTTAACAGTATTATGACACATGGTTAATAGTTGTTATGATCCAGATGACCTGGTAATGTTCTTTGGATGTAACCAGTAGTGGTTGACTTTGGGAATGAATTAGGTGGAATTTGAAAATCAGGGAAGGGGGGGAGG
>JAKUAJ010000356.1:0-13588 GCA_030562865.1 Kodamaea lidongshanica (nom. inval.) | reverse complement strand
ATCTGTACACTGCTGCGAAGCGACTGACAATCTGTACAAACAGCTGCGAAGCAGCATTAGACCGAAGCGACTTGATAGTGTGTACAAACTGCTGCGAAACGACTGAAATTAGTACAAACAGCTGCGAAGCAGCATTGGAGCGAAGCGACTTGATAGTGTGACAAACTGGTGCGAAACGACTGACAATCTGTACACTGCTGCGAAAAGACTAACAATGTGTACACTGCTGCAAAACGACTGACAATTTCTCACTATGAATAGTGTAAAAAATTGTCTTGCACTCACTACATAATGTACTAGTTAAATTATTTCTATAGAATCACTCAAATTCATCTGCAAATCAACAAACTAGCTTCATACTAAAGATCTATTGTAAAATCCACTCAAACTCACTGAATATATACTAAAAATTCACAGTACTCAGTATATTTCTCGGCAATGACTGCAATTACTTTTCATTTGGGGTCAGCAAACGAACGAGCGAAGCGAGTGAGTGAGTGAGTGAGTGAGTGAGTAGCAAAAACGAACAAAGTGAGTGCGAGTGAGTGCGTGAGTGAGTAGCAAAAACGAACAAAGTGAGTGTGAGTGAGTGCGTGAGTGATGACAAGAATAAGAATGTAAAGATATCGAAATGAAACATCATATTCGCAACTCACTTTGTTCGTTTTCGATATGAACGACGAGAGAACGAACGAGCGAACGAACGAACGAGCGAGCGAACGAACGAGCGAACGAACGAGCGAACGAACGAGCGAACGAGCGAACGAACGAATGAACGAACGAGCCGAACGAACGAGCCGAACGAACGAGCCGAACGAACGAGCGAATGCACTCACTCACGAACTCAAAAGCTCGCTTCTCTCGCACTCACTCACTTATTCACTCACTCACTCTCACTCACTCACTCACTCTCGAACTCACTTACCCACTCACTCACTCATTTATTCACTCACTCTCAATCACTCACTCTGTCACGCACGCACTCACTCACTCACTCACTCACTCACAGCATAGGCTGCAAAAATAATATCTGCGAATCGTCCTCTTCACTCACTTTATTTGGTACTCACGAATACACGAAATCACGGACTCGCTTGGTTCAGTTAGTGTACCGTTCGCATGAAGGAACGAGCGAGCGAGCGAACGAATGAACGTACGAACGAACGAACGAACGAGCGAACTCACTCACCACTCACGCACTCGCTTCGTTCGTTCGTTCGAAAAGGGTAATTTTGCAATCAAACCAACGAGCAAAGTACTAACGAGCGTACGCACTCATTCACGCACTCACTCACTCACTCACTCACAGCATTGGCTGCGAAAATATTATCTGCGAATCGTCCTCTTCAGTCACTTTATTTACACGAAATCACGGACTCGCTTGGTTCAGTTAGTTTGCCATTCGTATGAATGAACGAGCGAACAAACGAGCGAACGAACGAACGAACGAACGAACGAACGAACGAACGAACGAACGAACGAACGAACGAACGAACGAACGAACGAACGAACGAACTAACGAACTAACTAACGAACTAACTCACTTTAGAGGTTTGTTCCATTGACTAGAGATGTATGTAAGAGATTGTGTAAAACATTCATATAAAACATTCATATAGAAGACGTACAATTTACAGAAGACACTTACACCTCCACTTGACAGGAAGTAACACACCTACATTGCATCACCAGCGTAAATTTCCATACCCTCATCCACATCATCTATTGAATATCACCAAATTGTGGTAAGAATAAGAATGTCTGTTAGCTATAAATACCGGTATATTAGTACTTGGAACACCCCGATTGTATATCTCAATCACTCCTCACTCACTTGAAAATTTGCTGCTCACTCAAGCGGAGCCAATTTAAGCTCGTTTGATCGCTCGTTCGCTCGTTAGCTCGTTCGCTCGTTCGTTGATACTGATTAAAGATATGGTTTGGGCTACAGATGGCTGGCGAGTACTTATGGTCAAGCACATTTTGGTATACGTTTTGTCGTTTGTAGAACACAAGATGGCTGGTGCCTGACACTTTACAGATCACTGGTTACTTTACAGGTTACTTATTTTGCCACTTTATTAACTAATTTACAATGTATTTCTTAAGTTCTCACGAACGAACGAACGAACGAACGAACGAACGAACGAACGAACGAACGAACGAACGAACTCAGTCACTCAGTCACTTACTCACTCACGAACTCGTTTCGCTAGTTACCAAGAATACTTTTGGATTATATCACACGAGGTTGTTAATGAAAAATATTGAATAATGTTCAATATGAGCTCAACATGTCACGCTCAACATGCCACACTCACCATTTCATTCACCCAATGTCCAAGAAATATCAATCACCCCTTCACAAACCTCACCAAAAACCATTCACCTCAAATTTCTTCTGATTCACCCTCTCAACGAGCTTCAAATTGAACCATTCTTCTGGTTCTTGCTTTATATATAACTCTGTGACCACATTCCTTACATCTTATAGCATCATTCTTTCCCAAGGAAAAAGAAGCAGCACATTGAGCACAGTTATATCTCACACCAAGCGATTTAGCGGTAATTTGACCAAGAGCAGCCTTGGAGATGGATGCTGGGATACTGAAACCTTCTCTCTGTGGTGATGACATCTTTATATTTTTTTTGAATGGTCAAGCAGCTCCAAAGGAAAAAAAAAAAAAAAAACCTTGTGGAAACGACGGGAACTGTATACAGGAGCCGATGCTTTCTATTAAAGAAACCATCAGTCAACTAGCCCGGTATGGACGACAGATTGAAGGAGTTCGAGTGAAGCGAGATTCACTTATCAAACCTTATGATGGGTCCATGAAAAGGAGTCAAATAGTTGAACGAAAAGAAGGTGTTAAGAGTAAAAAGATTATGGATATGTTCAAAGAGGTGTTGAAACCACTTGAAATGGATCAATTAAAGATATTCAATAAGCAAAAGCCATATGATAAAGTTAGTGCACTTATAAATTGGGAAAGAACCAAAAGGTTTAATAAGAATCAGAATCAAGATTTATTTCTATTAGAAGATCGAATGTATTTTCATAAAATGATGGATTATCTCATTAAAATCACTCCTAATGATTTAAATCAAGAGGTTTATAAAGATAATCGATATACGTCATATCCTTCAATATGTCATTGTGATATCCCATCAATACCCGAAAAGCTTAATATTGAGCTGTTTCAAGAATATATCTATATATTGACACATCTGAAATTTCTATATCGAAATTCACTGTCATTAATCAATGGTCAAATAGCAAAGATTCTCCTCAACACTCATAGTCTTGATAATGATGAATTCCGTCATTTAAGATCTGTACATACATATAACTACTTGATCAAATGGTTTGGTTTTGATAAAAATCAATCCAGTTTCGCTCGTCAACTAATCTTAGTGATGAGAAAAGATGGTCACTCACCAAATATTGATACCATTAATCATTTACTTAAACATACAAAAACTCATTCGCATATCAGATCAAATACTAATACTTACCAAGTGGTATTGAAGTATTTAAAAATAGCAAACCAATTGAAAATCAAAATTAACACTTCAACATTCAATCGTGTATATGATTGCATCAACAACATCTTTCTTAGAGAGTTGTTTCTTTCGAAAATTCAACTAATGAATATCCCAATACTGCGACATTTAGTGTACAAGATTGTTGATGACTTTGCGTTAACCACCTCCGATACTCAAGAGTTGATTTTATTTATAGAACAAGACCTTCGAAATCCTTCTTGGAAATCGGACTCAAAACTATCCAACAAAATTGCGGCTCATTCCATGCTTCATACTAATCAATTCTCCACCTCCTTATACGACCAATACACCACAAAAGTTCTCTTGGAACTGATCATGAAAAGTAAGCGTAACGACAAAGTTAGAGCTCTGATGGAACTTTATACAAAACTTCCTATAAACCTTCCTGTGGTTTATAATTACATGGTGGAGATTTTTTTAAAGCATGGTCGCAAGGAAGAAATCACCTTACAAATGATTCGTGGTGTGATCAACGACATGGTTCGTCACTTGAACATTCCAAATGAACACAATGTGTATCCGAATTCCAAGCGAAGTGTGGGCGAATGGTACTCCCAAGCTCGCATGATTATAGGTTTGAATTTTGGACAAGTGGAGCTTTTGATTGGTAAGCGGTTGTTTTATGAAGTTGAGAACTGGGATGAGTTGAGAAGTGGTGATTACGGATTGGATGGTGATGGAGTGGAGGTTGAGAGGAATCGTTTTGAGAGACATGGTTTGAGAAGTGAACAGAAGTTTCGTCATTTACGAGCGAGCGAACAAACTCACGAACAAACGAGCGAACGAACGAGCGAAGCGAGTGAGTGAGTGAGTGCGTGAGTGAGTGCGTGAGTGAGTGAGTGAGTGAGTGAGTTCGTGAGTAAGTGAGTGAGTGAGTGAGTTCGTGAGTGAATGCGTGAGTGAGTGATTTTTTTCGTGATTTGAGAGTGCGTGATTGAGTGTGTGATTGAGTGCGTGAGAGTGTGATTGAGAGTGCGTTTGTTTGTTCGTTTGTTCGTTTGTTCGTTCATTCGTTCGTTCGTTCGTTCGTTCGTTCGCTCGTTCGTCAGTTCGTTCGTTCGTCAGTTCGAACTTTGAGTGCGTCAGTTCGTCAGTTCGTTCGTTCGTCCGTCCGTTCGTCAGTTCGTTCGTTCATCAGTTCGTCAGTTCGTTCGTTCGTCCGTCCGTTCGTCAGTTCGTTCGTTCATCAGTTCGAACTTTGAGTGCGTCAGTTCGTCAGTTCGTTCGCTCGTTCGCTCCTTCGTTCGCTCGTTCGTTCGCTCGCCCGTTCGCTTCGTCCGTTCGTTTCGTCCGTTCGCTCGTTCGTTTCGTCCGCTCGTTCGGTCGCTCGGTCGCCCGCTCGTTCGTTCGTTCGTCCGTTCTTTCGTTTGCTTCGTCCGTTAGCTTCGTCCGTTTGCTTCGTCCGTTCGCTTCGTCCGTTCGCTTCGTCCGTTCGTTCGTCCGTTCGTTCGTCCGTTCGTCCGTCCGTTCGTTCGTTCGTCCGTTCGTTCGCTCGCCCGTTCGTTCGTTCGCTCGCCCGTTCGTTCGCTCGCTCGTCCGTTCGCTCGTTCGTTCGCTCGTTCGTCCGTTCGCTCGTCTGTTCGTTTGTTCGTTAGTTCGTTAGTTCGTCCGTTCGTTTCGTCCGTTCGCTCGTTCGTTTCGTTCGCCTCGTCCGTTCGTTTCGTCCGTTCGTTCGATCGATCGTCCGTTCGTCCCTCCGTTCGTTCGTCCGCTAGCTCGTTAGTTCGTTCGTTCGTTCGTTCGTTCGTTCGCTCGCTCGTCCGTCAGTTCGAACTTTGAGTGCGTCAGTTCGAACTTTGAGTGCGTCAGCTCGTCAGCTCGTTCGTTCGTCCGTCCGTTCGTCAGTTCGCTCGTTCGTCAGTTCGAACTTTGAGTGCGTCAGTTCGTCAGTTCGTTCGTTCGTCCGTCCGTTCGTCAGTTCGTTCGTTCGTCAGTTCGAACTTTGAGTGCGTCAGTTCGTCAGTTCGTTCGTCAGTTCGAACTTTGAGTGCGTCAGTTCGTCAGTTCGTTCGTTCGTTCGCTCGTTCGTTCGTTCGTTCGTTCGCTCGTTCGTCCATCCGTCTGTCCGTTCGTTTCGTTCGTTTCGTCCGTTCGCTCGTTCGTTTCGTCCGTTCGTTTCGTCCGTTCGCTCGTTCGTTTCGTTCGTTCGTTCGTTCGTTCGTTCGTTCGTTCGTTCGTTCGTTCGTTCGTTCGTTCGTTCGTTCGTTCGTTCGTTCGTTCGTTCGTTCGTCCGTCCGTCCGTCCGTTCGCTCGCCCGCTCGTTCGCTTCGTCCGTTCGTTTCGTCCGTTCGCTCGTTCGTTTCGTTCGCTCGTTCGTTTCGCCCGCTCGCTTCGTCCATTCGCTCGTTCGCTTCGTCCGTTCGCTTCGTCCGTTCGTTCGTTTGCTTCGCTCGTTCGTTTCGCCCGCTCGCTTCGTCCATTCGCTCGTTCGCTTCGTCCGTTCGTTCGTCCGTTCGCTTCGTCCGTTCGTTCGTCCGTTCGTTCGTTCGTTCGCTTGCTCGCTCGTCCGTTCGTTCGTTCGTTCGTGAGTATACACATAAAGCAAATGAGAGAACTCTCCAAGAAAAGATTCATCATCACGTCTACACTCAACTCATTTTTCCTCCAACCAGTATAACAAAACATATGTCATCCAAGTACAGGTGTATTCTCCACCAGTCATCATTAATCAACTATTTTTAGTTCCTCACGCCCCAGTACAGAATGTCTCAATAAAGAATATTAACTCTTGAACATATTTGTGTGGTGAACATGTGATATAGCCATTGTACTGATTGGCACTTTTTCTTTGCTATTAAAAGGTGTCATTTCTCACTTGCTGTTGAGGCCAAAGTCGAACAAAACGAGGTGGATTGCCTCGGATTATGTAACATTTAATATACGTACAGGTCATGGTATAGCCAATTACAGGTATAGCCACAGTATTGCACCCTGACATTTCATTCCCTCAAGAGAAATTTCAAGTTTAGCCATTCGCCCCCAAAGAACAAAAGTCAAAGAGATTCACCATAGGATTAACATGAGAGATCATTATTTGGGCTGAGAGATAATGTGAAGCTTTTCATATCATGGGGTCTGACAATAAATTTCTGTCATGTTTTATATCACGATTAATGTTAATGATCAATAGATATGAGTAGAACAATGTTTGGTATTCTTCAACAGTAACGTGCTCTTTGGGTGGTATGTACAAAATGTACAAACAAAGCCATAGACATTGTCAGCTTTTCTGTCTATTCTATACTTTTCAAATAAGAGACATGACAAAGAGAATGTAGACATTATATAAAGTTGTGGTGTTGGCGTTGAATGGGAATGACAATTACAAGGTGGTGATTGGAAAAGAGATATTCAAGTGTAGATTCCCAAGGGGGGACCCTTGGGAGTTGGTTGAAAAAAGATATTCGAGTGCGGATTCTCAAGGGGGGACCCTTGAGAATTGGTAAAAATGTGCAAGTGTAGATACCAAGGGGGGACCCTTGGGAATTGGTAAAAATGCTAAGTGTAGATTCTCAAGGGGGGACCCTTGGGAATTGGTAAAAATGCAAAGTGTATATTACTACCAAGGGGGTTCCAATTCAGCTTTATCCTACAGCCATCATTTAATTATTGTTGATCAAAGCAAATGTGTTTGAATCAGTCAGAGAAGTTAGTCAGAGAAGTTAGTCAGAGAAGTTACTCACAAAGTCATGGAGTCATTCACTTACTCGCTCGTTCGCTCTGACAGAATCGATTTGTGAGCAAGGGTTGGGTCCCACCCAACACTAACTTTTACATAGTTGTAAAACCTCTAAATACCCAAGCCGCAATAAATAACCCTTTGATTGGATATGCCTATTTGTGATTTTGCATGGGCGGTTTCTTGGATGAGACGGCCCAACCGAATTGGATGTCAAAAACAAGTTGAACCGATTCACCTAAAGAGTATGTGGGCCCGTAACGCACTAACTCACGATCTCACTCACGAACTCACGAACTCGCCAATTCACGAACTCACGAACTCACCAATTCACGAACTCACTCACTCGTGTTTTCATAGCTTTATACTGATGCACTGTCATTTCATATTTTGCAACCAAAAAGCAATATGTGAAGAGCGAGCGAAGCGAGTAAAGAGTTTGTTCCATTAACGAGCAAATGAAGTATTTGTTCCATTTGCAAATGATGACTTTGTTCTATTAACAAATGATTAGTTTGTACAAATGACTAGTTCGAGTGAATGGAGTAGAGTCGATAGTAACTAGTGTCTGATGTTGATATTCTGGAACAAAGTATTTGGATAACAAATTCTGAAACCAAAAAGATGCACTTTAGATGCGAAAGAACCAAGAATAATATAGCGTTTCATAAGCCCAATAAAAATGATCATTTCGAAAACTCCTTGAGTCATTTATGAGTTCTGTGCGCAAGAGCTCTACGAGGTGAACGAACGAGCGAACGAGCGAACGAGCGAACGAGCGAACGACGAGCGAAGCGAGTGAGTGAGTGAGTGAGTGAGTGAGTGGATGGGTGAGAGGGTGAGTGGGTGAGTGGGAGAGTGGGTGAGTGGGAGAGTGGGAGAGTGGGAGAGTGGAAGAGTGGAAGAGTGGAAGAGTGGAAGAGTGGAAGAGTGGAAGAGTGGGTGAGTGGGTGAGTGGGTGAGTGGGTGAGTGAGTGAGTGAGTGGGTCACATCTATCATTGTGTATAGTCACTTTGCTCCTGAACTAGTTTGCAGCAATACGTCTAACATTTATAGTCGCTTCGCTCCTGAGCTGTATGACATGAATTAAAACCTATTGTATTTCGATTTTTCAATATAGGGCTCATCAGATTCGGGTTTCAAACGTATGGGTCGGCTTATAGAGATATCTCGTGCTTTATTAGTAGAAGAATCATGTCCACCTTTCAAACATATGGGTCGGCTTAGGGATATCTCGGGCTTTATTAGTAGAAGAATCATGTCCACCTTTCTGTGATATCGAAGATAGGTGATAGACACTGAGCAATAGGTTGTCATAGATGGCAAGGAAATTGGTGATCACCTAGGGGTTGGGCAGAGGCATGCCAGAGGCACACGTCAAGCGAGATGAATAGCAGTCATGAACAACCTAGCACCAACAAGCTCGAAGCTGCCTGCAGGATGAGGACTCGAATTTTTGCAGCCAGAAGTGGACATAAGAGCGAACAAATGAGCGAACGAATGAGCGAGTGAGTGAGTGAGTGAGTGAGTGAGTGAGTGAGTGAGTGAGTGAGTGAGAGCGTGCGTGAGAGTTCGTGCTTTCGTGCGTTCGTTCGTGAGTTCGTGCGTGCATAATTGCGGAACCATCAAAAGCCATCAAGAGCCATCAGTGAGATTCATTTCAGCGAAATATACTAGTTCACCTCTATAAGATGAAATAAATAACAGAGAATGAACGTGTTAAAATTTACTCTAGGTGTAATAAGTAAGTATGGTGAGTAACGACGAGCGAAGCGAGTGAGTGAGTGAGTGCGTGAGTGCGAGTGAGTGTGAGTGCGAGTGAGTGTGAGTGCGAGTGCGTACGTGATTATAGTCAGTGTAATTACCAATATACTTGGAACTAACCTCCAAAGAACCATTTTCCGGTCTAGGAATGTCATGCATGAGAGAGCAACAATCGGATAAGTCAGTGTGAAATCAACAATCGAGTAATGTATATAACTAATGCAATGCCCGGAGCGAAGCGAGTTAAAAAGCTGTGAACGAGCAATTGCAATCTAGAACAAGCAAAGCAAGTGTAAGTGAGTGAGTAGAGAAAACGACCAAAGTGAGTGAGTGACAGAGCCCTTTAGAAGTCTGGGGAGTTTTAGGTCCATTTTTTCCAAAGCTTCACTCGTTGGTGAGTGAGAGCAAAGACAAACAGGTTAAGAGTATGATTGTAATATCTATAGTTTTGGGTCTCGACACCTTCGAGCTCCAGTACAGGTACTTGTGCTTCTAGAATCTTTTACATATCAAGATTGGGCGTTTTTGAGTGAGTGAGTCTTCCAAAGGCAGTACTCGCAAAGGCATCTCTCAAACGAGCGAACGAACGAACGAGCGAACGAACGAACGAACGAACGAGCGAAGCGAGAGAGTGAGTGAGTGAGTGGGAGAGTGAGTGAGTCTTTCAAAGGCAGTACTCGCAAAGGCATCTCTCAAACGAGCGAACGAACGAACGAGCGAACGAACGATCGAACGATCGAACGAACGAGCGAAGCGAGAGAGTGAGTGAGTGAGTGAGTGGGAGAGTGAGTGAGTGGGAGAGTGAGTGAGTGCGTGAGTGAGTGAGTGCGTGAGTGAGTGCGTGAGTGAGTGAGTGCGTGAGTGAGTGAGTGCGTGAGTGAGTGAATGAGTGTTAGTGTGAGTGAGTGCGTGCAAAGTAACTATACTCACCTCTACATATTAACAATGCAAGAATAACAAAAGTTGAATAGGCGTAGTTTGTATAGCGTTGCAGTAGTATCAGGGAGGTTGCAGTAGTTTATACGATCGGGGAGGTTGCAGTAGTTTATACGATCGGGGAGGTTGCAGCTTGTTTACGTTCTGGAAAGTCACTTCTCCTGTGCTGCTTCGCAGCATTTGTACATACTATCAAGTCGCTTCGCAGCATTTGTAGGTTCTGTTAGGTCGCTTCGCTCCTGCAGTTTATACGTTCGGGGAAGTCGCTTCGCTCCTGTGCTGCTTCGCAGCATTTGTACGTTCTGTTAGGTCGCATCGCTCCTGCGCTGCTTCTCAGCAGTTTCTACACTCGGGGAAGTCGCTTCGCTCCAAAGCTGCTTCTCAGCATTTTATACGTTCTGGGAAGTCGCTTCGCTACTGTGCTGCTTCGCAGGAGTTTATACGTTCTGGGAAGTCGCTTCGCTACTGTGCTGCTTCGCAGGAGTTTATACGTTCTGGGAAGTAGCTTCGCTCCTGTGCTGCTTCGCAGCAGTTTATACGTTCGGGAAAGTCGCTTCGCTCCTGTGCTGCTTCGCAGCATTTTTACGTTCTGTTAGGTCGCTTCGCTCCAAAGCTGCTTCGCAGCAGTTTATACGTTCTGTTAGGTCGCTTCGCTCCTGTGCTGCTTCGCAGCAGTCTTACACGATAACGACAAATGGATGTTTTTGTTAGCGTACGCATGCACCATTAGTTATTCTTTCGTGTTTAACGCTCCTCGATTGGGTGACAAAGACAAGTTTCATTTGTGATTGGTACCTTGGAATTTGCAGAGGGGGATGCATATTGTACCAATTTAAGCCCCATCACAGGCAATGATGCGTCAAAGTAAGATACGGTGAGAACATAACAATTTGAGTGTAATTTGTAGAATATTTAAGCAAAGTAGGGAGAGCAGATTGGCTGATTTTGAATGGTTAACTGTATATGGTGAGGATGTAGTATATGACCAAAGCAGTGTATTGGCATATCACCAAAGCAGTGTATTGGCATATCACCAAAGCAGTGTATTACCATATTACTATATCACCAAAGCAGTATATCACCAAAGTACTATATCACCATATCACCAAAACACTTTATCACTATCACTATCACTATCAACATCACTCAATACTTACGCCTCAGAACTAATTCGTACAAAACCATTGTCATTACATTGAACAATACATTCAACAATCCATACAACAATCCATACAACAATACATATCGTTAAAGTGGATACAAAAAGAGTAATAGCAATCAAAAGCACATGAGCCCACGAAAGGACCACATTTACTCCGGAAGTGACCCGATTGAGAACACTGCGAGCATTAGTGACCGAATTGAGTGAGCATGTAACTGGGGATCCAACCTGGTTTCTCTAAGAGCTCAGGACAACTTTAAAGATAATAACCATTATACATACCCACAAAACAAACTAAACCACGTCTGTTGTAAACGCTAATCTACACAACTGTTTGGGAAAGAAGAAATTTTTTCATGGACACAATACCTTTATGGAAGGAAAGTTGAGACACAAAGTTGGGTATGAAGAGCAAACACAAAGTTGAGTGAGAAGAAAAAGTGCACACACAAAGTTGCTACAACGTGTAATCACCGAAGCAAGTGCTTGAGCATGGATAAGGACCGGGAGGGGGTATTTTAATGTCTGAGTTAGTTTGTTAGCTTTAAAGTGACTATACAAGAGATGCTGAAACATACTAGAAGGTCTGGATTATAAAATGGAACAGTCTAAAAACGATTGGCATGTGTTATGATTTCTCCCAAAGGAGAATGTCTTCGAAATCGCTTTGTGGCAAGGGTCTAATTAAGATTAGAGTATAAAAGTGAGCAAGATCCAGATCGCCAAATTTCACCTATTTATATCCCTGAAGTGTGAGGACGAATGAATTAGAAGGGGTAACAAGAGGATTTGTACATAACAGCAAGTGTACAAGGTATAACAAGTGGGTATAGAAGAAAAGTACAAGATAGTGAGATAGTGAGATAGTGAACAAGGTATAAGTGTAAAGAATACTACACATCAACAAGTCAAGTGTGAATACTACACATCAAGTCAAGTGTGAATACTACACAGTCAAGTGTGAATACTACACAGTCAAGTGTGAATACCACCAATACAGATCATTAAAGTGTAATTGTTATATATCCCAATTCACAAATGACGTTACAATTTGCATTAATTCTCCTCCTTTGGACACACACTAGTTATTCATTACAACTAAACACATGCTCAAGTCAAAACCTCGGACAAGAGCAAACTCAAGACCAATTCATGCTGAATGGATTGTGCAAGGATTATTGTACGGGCAAACTGTACAGTGTTGCCATTCTCCAAGGTTTTTCATGTTGGTGCTCCAACCAAGTGCCTCTGGAGACCACTCTGATGGATGAATGTAGTTCCCCATGTCCTGGATATGGACTGGAGATGTGTGCCAGTGATGGGAATTTTGGTTATTTATTTTTAGGAGGTTCAATAGAGACGATTGGGAGTAGTTCATCAACAAGAACAGGAACAGGAACGAGAACAACGACATCATCATCAACAAGAACATCTTCATCAACAAGTACATCATCATCGACAAGTACATCATCAACGACAACTTCATCATCAACGACAACTTCATCATTAACGACAACTTCATCTTCATCTTCATCTTCATCTTCATCTTCATCATCTACCCCCCAGGTGAGTCCCACTACAATTACAACCACGCGAACATTGAATGGATCCGCAACCGAAGTTATCAAAACGGTGACAGCCACCCCACCATTGGCAACCGGCACGGCTGGAACGACCGGGGCACCCACAAACCGGTCCCAAAACTCGTTTTTCGACTCCAAGGGAAAGGTTGCGGGCACATTCACTGCGGTGGGGTTGATTGTGGTGGGCTTGGTTGCAGGAATGCTCTACTGCTGTTGTTGCGGAGGAGGAGGCCACGAGGAACAGTATGGGGATGAAGAAAACCAATATAGCTCCGAGGAGTCGTCGCAGGTGGCGGCACCAAGGTCCAAGTCATCCACAATCTCGACACTCAAGAGAAACAACTCGAGCAAATTCCTAGCGTCTGTGTTTAATATGATCGATACTGATGGTATCGGGCGAAGCTCGCTGAAGAAGGAATTGACCAAGAATGCCGAGGCTCAATCCGAGGCCATGTTTCCAATCACGGAGTTGGATAACCGTTTGGATCCTAAAACCATGTTTATCAATCAAAATTCAAGTGTCAAGACTTTGGATGACGATGTGGATTATCTGAGGAGGATTTTGAAGGTTGTAAATTAATGATATATGATTGCATTACGATTAGTGTAGGAGCGGAGCGAAGCGACTTCCCAGAACGTATAAACTGCTGCGAAGCAGCTCAGGAGCGAAGCGACTTACCCGAACGTATAAACTGCCGAGAAGCAGCTTAGGAGCGAAGCGACTTCCCCGAACGTATAAACTGCTGCGAAGCAGCTAAGGAGCGAAGCGACTTACCCGAACGTATAAACTGCTGAGAAGCAGCTTAGGAGCGAAGCGACTTCTCAGAACGTATAAATGCTGCGAAGCAGCTCAGGAGCGAAGCGACTTACCCGAACGTATAAACTGCTGAGAAGCA
>JAKUAJ010000355.1:0-13608 GCA_030562865.1 Kodamaea lidongshanica (nom. inval.) | reverse complement strand
ATCAAAGCAATCAAGAAATCAAAAAAGCTCGCACCTCTTCAATTCCTGAAGCTAACAAAACTAACAATAACAAGAGGGAAGCAAATGAACAATTCACGGCAACGAAAATAAATGAGCAGGCAGTTAAAAAAGTCATTGGAAGAAGAGCTCAGAGAATCTATTCTTCATTCTATGATAGAAAAAGGAAAACAAGCAAGTGCTAGTCTTTCAAAATCAACATCCATCAGATTTCTATTTATACAAGTACAGCGAACCAGAATCTACAGGCTCTAAAGTTTTGCAAAATACAAGGAAACGTTCAATGCCCATTCGAATGAAAAGGGAAAACCCATTTATGATGCAGATTTAGATTCAAGTCTTTGCGAGGACATCTTGGATGTGATGCCTCCTCATGTGATTCGACTTGCTTTAGAGTTGCAACTATTATTGTTGGATAGCATGTTGTTTAAGAATCTCAGAAATGAATCAGAAAACACAGATTTGATGACAAACGATGAATATTTGGTCACATACTTAAAAAAAATTGTCAAAGATCTTCATTTAGGAAGGTTCCAAGCTCTTAAGCTATTCAACAAGGGCGTCTGTGTGGACCTTTCAAACACAGACTTTGCTTATGTCCAAAATTATCTCCAAAATGATCAAAGGGAATATTTGGTTTCAGTGACAATAATTAGAGATATCATAGAAGAATTTATGATTCAAACAAATTTGAGAAGACCCCATCCAAAGCTCACTGTTAAAGAGTCGAATTGTACACTAGATTCGACAAGAACTGAAATTGAAAAGCACGAAACTTTGGACACAAAACCCATGAGGTATGCCCAACCTATTCTGAAGCTCTCATGTAAATTCGTTAAAACAAGCAAGGAATTTATGTCTTCACACTCAAAATTGCCAAACTACAAAAATTCAGTGGCTCCAAGTGACGAAGAAAGAATTGTGCTTTTTGATGCGGATACTGAGCTAGAGAATTTGGCTTGAGCACCTAGCATTGAACCAATTATGTCGAACATACTATTGAACCAAACCATGTAGCTTTGAAACTAAAAAGTGGACACTGGGTTATAATAACAAGTCAATTTTAAAAGAGGGAATTGATTCTCCTTTCCCATTAGACTTCCTGAGAGAAGTTAGTGCTACAATTGAATACCTTGACAAAATTGTCAAAGCTGAAACTTCTAAACTAAAAGTGAGGCCTGAAGAGAAGCCTCAAGAGAAGCCTGAAGTTGCAAAGGCTAAAAAGCCTAAAATTGAAGCTAAACTAGAAGTTGTTAATTCAAGAATTGAAAAAAACAATAGATACTAATCAAAAACCCGAAGTCCAAAAACAGAGTGTTTTATTGGGGCCCGATGATGAAATACTTGTCCCAAAAAATATAGGAATTGAACAAACCACTCAATGCTCTCTGGAAACTAGCGCAAGGAAAATATCAATAGGAACTTAAAACTGGGAAGAAATCTTATCTGACTTTCGCTGAATGTTCAGAACTAATAAAGGACGCTTTGCAAGAAAATAGACACCTGATAATTAGCAAACCATTGACATGAGAGTCTACCAGTTGGCATTGAAAGCATTACCTCCTTCTATGGGGCACTTGTTTTTTGACAGAATACCAGATTTACGTACAGTAAAGTTCAAAATTGTTTTATCATTACCGGTGACACATTTACTTAGTAGTTTCAATAGAGACCATTTTTGGCCCAGTTCTTTTACATTCAGCCAGTTTAAGATGTACATGCTCTTTCAACAACAGAATACTGGCTACTTGGAGGCCAATTTCTTTTAACATGCACACATGTATCATTATCTATTCAAGGCGATGTGATCTTATGCAAGAAAAAAGATTAAAAAAAAAATCTAGAATGGAAAGCATGCTTCCTGCAGAAAAATACATGGTTTTTTTTTCTAGTTTCATGAGTATGAATCTAAAAAAGTTGAATATATGTTAGCTGTAAATACCGTTATATTAGTACTTAGGGCTTGCCTGGTTAGGACAATCGGGGGGGTTGGTTCTAACTTAGTATAGGTTGGAGATAGCGTTCCAGAGACTAGGACTCTAGGGATAGGGGAGGGGGGTATCTCGGGCGTTACGATATGTGGAAACGTGAAGTAATTCTAGAACATGTCACATGGGAGTTAGAGCAACTCACAAATGGACTGCAAGACACTTCGCTTCTGGACTGACTCTGGAGTCCAGAAGGTAGTAGTAATTAGGGTTTCTAATCTAGTCGAAAAACAACTTAGATTTCTAAATACCGGAGTTAGCTAACTATATATACTCTAAGGATAAGAGTCATGTGATCAACCTTTTACAGTGGCAATTTATGTCACAATAGCTAACCGGCAAATAGAGGGGTCAGTGCCTGTGAAGACAGCACTTAGCAATCTCGTGAGAAATTGTAGGTTGAAATCTCAGGCGGGAGCCTGAGATGACAACTGGAATTTCGGTGACTACATAGGGTCCCGGGGGGTACCCTATGGACACGCCTGTGGCGTAAGTCACCTAATCGCTAGGCATGACTGCAACGGCAGTCATAACTAGGGTAGGAATATATGGTAATATACCCTAATATTAGCCATTAACCGTATACCGCTAACACTAGTTCGTAATGTGTATTTGGTAGCGCTCATTTGATAGCGTTATTTTTGTTCATTTGTGGATTATTATTATTCAAAATATACAAATTCTACAAGAGTGTAATTACAGCACGAGTACTCTCTGGAACTTGCTGCACTAGCAATATATACACCATTGCAGATAACTAAGGATACTTTCGAATTGAACCCATTGAAGATATGTTTTTGATTTTTGATGTTGATTTTTGGTTTTATAATATCCAATTGTAGCACCAGTGATATCTACACCATTATATATACATCTAGATAGTTTCGAATGGTCCCATTGATGAAACGATTTTAAATATTCCCCCAGAATACCTAGATATGTAACTGGCGTAAGAGTTTGTGCCATCAGCGGCCGTTAAGAATGGAATTTAATGTCTCACAATTACACTTCTTGGTGGAGTTGCAACTGTAACCAGGTACCCTGAAGCTACGATGGTAGCAGCAGTCATTGTTGGCGGGTACCTGTAACGTGGGATGTTAAGAGGAAGTGGCTGTTTATTTGAGGTCGTGACAGGTCCCAGACTGGAGCTCCATGTCACAAAAACAAACTTGCGTACACTGCAAAACATTTAGTGGTTTGCAGAATTACTATTTGTAACCATCGTTGATTGTGCACTTCGTATATATGTTTAAAACCTCTTATAGAAATCAAACTGATTAAATGAAGTGACTGTAAAAACGATTCGCTAATACTCTCAAATACTCTCGAATACTCACTGCGTTCGTATCAATGTAGCAAAAGAAAAATAGGCCAGAAGAATTAACCCATCAGCTACACATAACAGGTTCTTCTGCACGTCCTTGTTTATAAAGTATCTGAAATCAACTTCCATCGAGTTGAATGAAGACATGCTCAAACGCCCATTTGTTAAAAAGTATTGGCACACCTGGATTCTAAAAATACAAGAAAAATATCGCTACCTCCAAAGTAATGGAGAGACCCATTTTAATAGAAAAACTTCCTTTAGTGGTATATGAAAACTTTGTAGATATTATGCCTGTTACACTGATTATTCTTTTTCGTAAATTATTTACAAGATTTGCTTACTGATTTATTTTGGGAAACCAGCTACTCCTAAACATCGGAGGGAGTATTTCATTTCATAATATCGGAATCATTTTCGAAGAATTCATTTAACAAACTGGATTGATACCTGCCCCAAAGGACCCGATTATAAAGTACGAATCAGACCTCTAAAGATTGGTATTTCAATGCCTGACCGCTCGTTCTTATAAATCAAACTTATGGAACTATAAAGATAGATTTTAGTCAGGGAAGGTCCCAACATCGTGTTCATGGTGTACGCAACACATAGAGATCCAGAAATATAGGGTAAAAACTTGATGAATTTAGACCTGGAGATCTCATACTTTGTGATTTAATTTTTAAAATTCATTCCTTATTATTTGTTATAAAGGTTTTTTTAGCTATTTTTACACTTCAAGATAAATTAAATAAATGGAGCATTCCGTTGGAGTTGCTTGTGATTCTATTGAATATCCCATTAGCTAGATTAGATCTAATAAATAAAGAGTCTTGCCGAATTTCAATTTCCACTATGCAAGATTAATCGTAATAATCATTCATGATCAGAATTAAGACTCTGAGTGCGTCATGCCTTCAATCCCCACCAATTCTTTCTATATCAACCTAGGTTACCAATCCCCATGAAAGGACCCGTACCACCATAGCCCGGCTCGCACACCACAACTATCTTACTCCAAGTTAGCCTCACCCTTACTTTAACCTAGTCAGCTCAGATCCGATGTAGCCAACCAAGTAGCCTGTATATATACGTGTACCGCTAAGATTACCTTAATCGCTCCGCTCATTTGCTCGTTTAAGCTCAAACCTAAAGAAATCGCTACTCACGAGCGAACGAAAAAATATACGCTCCTAAATCATAAAAGACTGTGAATAATCAATTTATTAAAACTATGATAAATAGGCGAATCGTCCAAATTAACAATCCAACTAACTTCATTAGCATTAACCCAAGATTTAATGAAAGCCGCATAAAAAATACTTGAAAATTATAACTGGCCTAGTGAATTGTCAACAGAACTAAATTAACTCAAAAATCTACCATTAACATCACACTAATTCCAAACCCCGTAAGTATCGAAAACATTTTAGAGCCAACTAGAATCAATAAACAAAGCGATAATTAATCTGCGAAGTACCTACAAATAATCTATGCTATTATGAAGTTTAGCACATAATGCCATCAGTTCTTACCCGTCGGATACTATACTTTCGTGTGGCTTGGCAGCGAAATATTTACAATTTTGGTTTATTTCCCTTTCAAATGATAAATTTTAACACTTGTGGCTGTTTCCTATATTAAAACTTGAACAAATTCAAATAGAAGAAGCATCTTTGCGACCTAACTTAAATCAATATTAAATCATTACCTAAAATTGCGACATGAACGTAGCGGGACTTTTCTGTAGTATCCGGCTCCTATTCATTTCAACCTCATGGTTAATTAGAATAATATTTGAACGAGGATATGAACAAGCGAAGCAAGTTTTGAAAAGTATAATAATGACAGAACATCTTAAACTACTTGTTGGGAAGTTTACTATCTAACTTCAGTTTATTCTCCCTAGTGAAAACTCTTGAGAGGTGCCTACTATTACAAGTAAAGAATGACAAACGAGGCTTTGACCTCTCCTCGTCCATCTATTTCATTTGGAATTCTAGTCGAACGTTAGCTTTTTCATGTTCGGTCAAATACTTCCTGAAGCACCTTATCGATATCATTTGTAACGTGAAAAATCGTCATGAAATGAAAATAATTCTGAAAGAAAATCTTATGGTACATGATTAATTTTGAGTAGCCTCTATCCGCAGACTTTTACATATATTCCAGACGTAATATAAAAGTCGATCCGTTGCTAGTACTGGGTGTATTCTACTCATGATTTCACTGAAAGACAAATATTCTATGCGACTGTTTGTAAATTTGCTATTGTATTGCTATTCACGGTTGACCTATCCTAAGGTTTGAAAATATCATACTAAAATCAATCTCCTACTGCGAAAACTGATCAAAGAGACTGAATTATCTTTTTACATGCTTGCTGAATTCTTTCAATGACTTCAACAAGCAAGATTTTCAACTGAACAGTATTTAAATACATATACCAAAAGCCTAATACTAAAATTGATAAACAAATCTGTATATCTATTCACAACAAAGAAGTGCATAAACTTCATATTGCTCACTTTTACACATCCATAATTGCATAATCATATAATATCAACCTATTCTTATAAAATTTATTTTCTTGATCAAAAAGGTAATTGAGTGTCAATGAATGTTTCTCTTGATTTCTGGCTACCTTCAACTGCTGCGTAGATTATGATCACGATTACGACAAAATGTAGTATCGAGTGGAAGTTTGATTATACTATGTATCTACCATATCAGCCTATTCACCCTGAAAATTAAGCGCGAATGTAACTGCCTTGATGTTAAGTAATGCACTTAATATATTTATATGCCATCAAGCCATTTATTCATAAGAAAATGATCTTATATTGTCCTAAATTTACGATAATTTCTTTTAAGAAATTGATCCATTTATCAAACTTAAGCAGAAAAGGGTAAATTAATACTAACAGAAGGCAATTGTCTAGCTCTGGAATTTTGAATAGTAGTTTGAGTCCGGTGCTACTACATAAATCTTCAATACTTTTTATGGTCAACAGACATTTCATGTTGACAAAAATGAGTGCTCATTCTTATTAATTGCAAGGATTGGAGAAGACTGGAATACCGTAACGACCTACATCTTTGAAATGGCAATTAAAATCATTTTCGAGTGCCTTTACTTACATATGCTTTTTTGCCAAAAGTTTCACAAGTCTCGACCTGCCCTTCTTGTAAGAATTTGAACAGAAAAAATCAAAAAGTTATCCTTGAAAACCATCAACTTGTTGACAAACAGCACATCCAAAGCCGATTTATAATTGATTGTATTTATCGTATAATAACTGTGAACAAAGGATATCGGAAAATTTCAGAAAAATCCTTACGAGTTATCGTTAAATTGAATTGTTCAATAATAGCTCAAACTTTTCGTATATGACATGTGATAGATTAAATATGAAATCATGAATGTTAACCAATAGGAAAACTGTATCAATCGGAACCAAGAAGCAGCTCAAGAATATTAGTTTCCACAGATTTAATGCGAAGTTATATAAAAGATTAATTATCAAAAACTTATAAAGAAAACATTCACATCCAATAATATATTAAGAAATTGATTTGCCAGCTCAAAACCTGATATAAATGTTGAGATTAGGACGATATTACCAATAATTCCAAATTGAAATTGGATTTTCTTAATCTTCTGTCAGAAATACTTTTACGCTATTCATTTTATATTTTTGCATACCTTAACAATTCCTCAACACTTCTTACATAAGAGAACCATCAATATTTGGTCTTAATGACCGTTTGCAATTAAAACACATTTCCAATTATATTATACGCAATGCAGTAGTCAACTTTCTGACCTATTCAGCGAAGTAGTGTTTAGAGACAATTGAGAAAACTTTTTTCATAAAAAATAACCAAGTATAGTTTCAGCTTATTTTTCGTCAATAGAGCTGGTAAATCATCTTTATTAGAAAAAGCAGATTCGAATTACGAATAATATTTGCAAAAATATTCTGCATCCAACTAAAAATCATTTTTTATTCTTGTTATATGGACATCACTCGTTTACGTCAAAGGATACATCTAAAGCTCGTAAGAATTTTACCATTACATTTAAGATTAGAATTTTAGGATGAGATTTATCTCGTTTTCTGTCGTGTTTCCATTTATTAAAAGATACCAACTAAAAGATTGTAACAATTGTACCAGCCATCTTCAACTTTTCTCATGGCCACATGTACCAAATGAGTTTTTTATGAATTCATTAATGGAACTAAGGGGCGGAAAATTGATTTATTAATTCAATACGTAGGTCAATCAATTACTCGATCATTTGAGGTAATCTTAAGAATTATAGTAATATCTAAGAAATTACGAATGTTAGTTTTGCAAAAAAAGAGTGTACGGAGAAATGACAGGATCACAATTGAGGCTACGAATACATATATTGCTTCTTATGTTTCGTGATAGTTAAGCCTGGATGGATTGTATTCATAGCTATTAAAAACGTTTTTTTTCGTATCTTCATGACGATGAGGAAACATAGTTCAAATTTTTCAGTCATTCGAGAGCATAGTTCAAATTTATCGATGTACATCAAGATATCTGAAATCAGTGGTGGCTTTACAGGGCGGAGGGTCAGAAGATCAAATACATAATAAACTTTATGTTGCGGATATTTGGCGAAGTGAAGCTCGACCGCGATCAGGTTGTGAAATTCTTGTTCAAACTTCTTTATACGTAGAATCTACCCACCCGGTATATATTTGCCTCTATATATAGGTACTTTTGAAAGTAATCGCATTCGTACAAGTTATTCAACAAATAGCAGGAAAGAGAACTTATTGCACATATCAACCAGCTTTACTAAAATTATGAATTCTCATCACTTATGAACGCTCCTTAAGCTGATGACCCTTTCTAAGATTCTCCCATGTCAGCATACAATGGCTTTGATAAAAATTCATTAGAGGCTCCTAGCTAGTAGCCAAGGAATACGCTTGATATTCGGTACGGAAAGTATTATCAATATGGTATGATTTATTATAGCGTTCTTCGTCTACGCAGTATATCAATATAAGTTGTTCTGTATGCACCAATTAGCCAACACTGATTGGTATTGCTAGATACACTTAGAGAAATTTTCACTCATTACAAGGCAGATAATCCGACTCTCGCCTTCTCGTATATGAAGTAGCATAGATTTTCGTCAAGTATTTTTTAGGTTCTAATTACACGCACATACATCGATACTTAATTATAACAGGAGCAACTCAATATCAATAGCTAGCATCACCCTCTATCAACAAACTAATCAGTAAATACCGATTGAAGCTTACCAGATAGTGCCTATAACTTTATACAGCTAACAATCTAGATGATTTATTCCAGGTATCTTGCTAACCATTTTCGTGCCTTTATCATGTAGTTTCATATTCACTATGTCAATAGTCAAGTAGTTTGTAGTCGCATAAAGAAACCTTCAAGGTGTTCAGGTGAAAGGGAAATCAACAATTGGAGAAAGGGTATCGCGTTTTTTAAACCCTATGCTTGAGTATTTCCTTAAGATTTATGCAAAAATGTATGATATTTTCAACTTTAAAGCAACGTTTTCCACCGAAAATATGAGATAGATGTTTGAGTACCAAAATCCTTAGAATAGACCCCGGAAAAGATCACACTTTCCAATTAGTAGATAACAATAAAGTTCTACAAGAATGTATCAAAGTGTTTATCAGCACAGCACAGTATTCACAGAATAATTGATATAATCGGGAGGAAAGCAGGACAGAGACGCAATACAACCACAAGTCCAGGTGTCTGTTTATATCATCGCAGGCACCGTATCCAACAGAAGAGTTATAGTAGAAATCAATTTCTTTTGTAGTGGCACCTTTGAAGGAAGCATTAGAATCTATATGATTAGATTCTTGATTAGATTCTTGGGTTGAAGTAACAAATCAAACAAGCAGCATTTGAAGAAGTGGCATCAGAAACGGATGTAGCCTAGAAAGGGGCAGCATCAACAAGTAGAGCAGCGAGAGGTGGAGCACACAAAACAGCAACAGTGAGAGTGTTAAGAGTGTGTGGGCTTATTATAGGAGCTGTGGTTTTTGTTTTTGGTTCTTATTTGATGATGAAAAGGCGCAGGCATTTTCTCGATTTTAATATCAATGCATATGACTTTAGTGTTTCCGCACACTGTCTATGATATATATACCTTTTCAAGAATCTGCTTATAAAGTTATTCAGACCAGATTGTCACCTATTTGGGTACTAACTACATCGCATTTCGAAGAGCCTTGCCGAAGTTGTTCACAATTAGAGTAATCATAACTGAATAAGCTACCAGCGTGTCTGAAAATTGAGAAAAATTTGTTATTGAATTTTATCTCGATATTTTTTATCCTAAACAAAAACACCTATGAAGGAAAAAGGTCAAAGGGGAAGTTGAATTCCCTTCCTATACACACACTAATGTGTGTACATGGAAGAGTGCGTTGAGGTACTTTTCCAAGGTTAGTACCAGCAGCACCATAGATATCCCAAGAATGCAGAAATTGCAGCACTAGCGTTTTCCAGAATTTGCAGCAATAACAATATCTACACCATTGTCGATACCTAAAGATACTTCCGATGGACCCACACTGATGATATGATTTCTGTTTTTGTTTTTGTTTTTGTTTTATAATATCCAATTGCAGCACCAGCAATATCTACAACATTGTAGATACATCAACAGCAACAGGTTCGCTTTTTGTGAGCACATATTTGAAATAAAGCTCCGGGATACCTAAATACGTAACTTGCCTATGAGTTTGTACCATCAGCGGCTGTTAAATATGGAGTTTTTGCACTCCCTCAAAATCGTGCTTCATTTGTGAATTTGCAACTGTAACCAGGTACCCTGAAGCTACGATGATCGCAGCAGTAATTGTAGGTGGGTACCTGTAACGTGGGAGGTCAAGAGGAAGTGGCTATTTTTTTTTTTTGTGGTCGTGACAGGTAAGGGCCCCAGACTGGAGCTCCATGTCACTAAAGCAAACTCGCGTAAACTGCAAAACATTTAGTAGTTCGCAGAATTACTTTTTGTAACCTTCGTTGATTGTGAACTTCGTATATATGTATAAAACCTCGTATAGAAATCAAACTGGTTATAAGAAGTGACTGCAAAAACGATTCTACCCAATGTAGCAAAAGAATAATTGGTCCATAAAAATGAACCCATCAGCTTATAGTTCCCAATTTACTTATGATTCTTATAGCAGCAAGCTTAAAAAGAAGGTCGAACTTTAAACTGGTTTGCTGATTTTTGTTACTTAAGCTCACTTTTACTGTGCTTGTTCTGGGAGCTAAAATAAAACCTAAAAGATGACTGTATTTGAACATGAATTTAAAATTAGCAAGTATCCTTGAAATCGGAGGCAGCTAAGTTGTAACAAAACCTTCAGATGCGATATTCCAAATACCATTATAGCGATTTTTCCAAATCTATCGGGAGTAGCCAAATAAAGTAACAAGACCTGAAAAAGCCGAAAGACACTGGTGACGAAACCTTTATGTGAACATGTTTTCGATGATTTGATCTTTTTGTTGAATCCTGTACTTTTGTA
Source organism: Kodamaea lidongshanica (nom. inval.) (assembly GCA_030562865.1). NCBI lineage: Eukaryota > Fungi > Ascomycota > Pichiomycetes > Serinales > Debaryomycetaceae > Kodamaea > Kodamaea lidongshanica (nom. inval.). Next base: position 2,695 of record JAKUAJ010000355.1, on the reverse strand, counting down.
TTGAAGATTCTTGAGATACTTGACACTATTAAAATCCCGAATTAGGGTATTCAGAACATTCTTACTTAATCACGACCCTCAATGAAGAGCGAGAAATATTTTCGGTCATAGAAATCGTATGAGCATTATTCGTGTTTCGGATTTCTTAATCGGACGGAGAACAGATACACAGTGGCGAAGTTATCAAAGTTTGGACGAGTTTTCTTCTTTTTATTTTTTTATTATTTTTTTTATTATTTTTTTTTTTATAATACCCAGACATTCTTCAAGTGTAGCTGCAGCTCAAATTTGAAAACAGTGTTGATCAATCTAACCATTGTTCAAAGGATGCGGGGGTTACCCATGAACAAAGTTATTCTTCAAATGTAGCTGCAGACCAAATTTGAAAATAGTGTAATGTTGTAACCATTGTTCAAAGGGTGCGGTGGGTTCACCCATGAACAAAGCTATTTCAAACAACACCTCAAATGTATTTCCCTTCTTTCCTTAATATCTCTTCAAGTCCAAAACTCCAACTTCTAAGTCAAGTATACCAATTATGCTATCTCCTTTTCTTCAAATTTGGTTCTTTTCGATGAGTTCTCCATTTTCTGTTGATTCTAGAAATCCACTTGAAAAAGCGTTCGATTGAACGAAATTACCGAATAATGCGATTGATGATGATCTATAAATTCAATTGTCCATGCTTTTCTGTATTCGTGGTTTTTTGGTCATCTAACGCATTGATTTTGTTCCCGCACAACCTTGTGTCACCGTTATAACTGATGACTCTGTCCAAAAACATGATTTAAGATCATCAGTTCGATCTCGGTTGCCGAAACTTGAGACGGTGAACCATTCTTACTTTTGTTTCAACAAGGATTTCCTATTTGCATGATATTAGTGGTGATCTGCAAATACGCATGCTCAATTTCAAAACGTATATAGGGATTTTTCTCGTAAATAAAGTCCCCATTACAAGTGCTTGTGTATTTTTTTCCAGACCAGACCCATTAATAAAGGGAGCAGTAGATTGTAGGTTATGATTTTGTTCTCTTAATAAATAGGTAAGAATCGAACTGAGGTATTCGACCAAGTGTCGTGGGTCTTCTACTTCCTTTTGCTTCAAAAGACTAGACACAAAGGATCGGCTTCTAGGTTCTTCCCTTTGCATAAAATCACCCTCACTCTCTATTTTGTGTGTTCCCATTGAATTGAAGAAACGATTGGTACGTAAATCTGGTATTCTGTCAAAAAATATGTACACCATAGAAGGAGGTAATGCTTTCAATACCACCTGGTACACTCTCACGTCAATGTTGTTGCTAATTATCAAATGTCCATTTTCTTGCAAAGCATCCTATTTTAGTTCTGAACATTCAGCGAAAGTCAGATAAGATTTCTTCCCAGTTTTTAAGTTCCTATTGATATTTTTCCTTGAGCTAGTTTCCAGAGAGCATTGAGTGGTTTATTCAATTCCTATATTTTATGGGACAAGTATTTTATCATCAGACTCCAATGAAAAACTCTGTTTTTGGAGTTCGGATTTTTGATTAGTATCTATGATTTTTTCAATTTATGAATTAACAACTTCTAGTTTAGCTTCAATTTTAGGTTTTGTAGCCTTTGTAACTTCAGGCTTCACTTTTAGTTTAGAAGTTTCAGCTTTGACAATTTTGTCAAGGTATTCAATTGTAGCACTAACTTCTCTCAGGAAGTCTAATGGGAAAGGAGAATCAATTCCCTCTTTTAAAATTGACTTGTTATTATAACCCAGTGTCCACTTTTTAGTTTCAAAGCTACATGGTTTGGTTCAATAGTATGTTCCACATAATTGGTTCAATGCTAGGTGCTCAAGCCAAATTCTCTAGCTCAGTATCCGCATCAAAAAGCACAATTCTTTCTTCGTCACTTGGAGCCACTGAATTTTTGTAGTTTGGCAATTTTGAGTGTGAAGACATAAATTCCTTGCTTGTTTTAACGAATTTACATGAGAGCTTCAGAATAGGTTGGGCATACCTCATGGGTTTTGTGTCCAAAGTTTCGTGCTTTTCAATTTCAGTTCTTGTCGAATCTAGTGTACAATTCGACTCTTTAACAGTGAGCTTTGGATGGGGTCTTCTCAAATTTGTTTGAATCATAAATTCTTCTATGATATCTCTTGGAACCTTCCTAAATGAAGATCTTTGACAATTTTTTTTAAGTATGTGACCAAATATTCATCGTTTGTCATCAAATCTGTGTTTTCTGATTCATTTCTGAGATTCTTAAACAACATGCTATCCAACAATAATAGTTGCAACTCTAAAGCAAGTCGAATCACATGAGGAGGCATCACATCCAAGATGTCCTCGCAAAGACTTGAATCTAAATCTGCATCATAAATGGGTTTTCCCTTTTCATTCGAATGGGCATTGAACGTTTCCTTGTATTTTGCAAAACTTTAGAGCCTGTAGATTCTGGTTCGCTGTACTTGTATAAATAGAAATCTGATGGATGTTGATTTTGAAAGACTAGCACTTGCTTGTTTTCCTTTTTCTATCATAGAATGAAGAATAGATTCTCTGAGCTCTTCTTCCAATGACTTTTTTAACTGCCTGCTCATTTATTTTCGTTGCCGTGAATTGTTCATTTGCTTCCCTCTTGTTATTGTTAGTTTTGTTAGCTTCAGGAATTGAAGAGGTGCGAGCTTTTTTGATTTCTTGATTGCTTTGAT
>JAKUAJ010000354.1:0-13805 GCA_030562865.1 Kodamaea lidongshanica (nom. inval.) | reverse complement strand
TGAAGCCATATCACCAGAGCTCCCCTAGTCCAAGAACAACGAACCACTGTTGTACCAACCAGCTACCCCCACCATCGTAACTGAAGCTTACTTACGGAAGTTAGCCTCACCCTACCACTCAGCCTAAACCACTTACTAAGCTTCCTATATCGTTGCAGCTTACCAGGCAGCGCCTATATATAACTATATACCGCTAACAAACCTTTGCTGCGAAGCAGCTCTCACGAGCGAAGCGAGTAAACAGTGCAAGCCTTTGCTGCGAAGCAGCCCTCACGGGAGCAGCGAGTACTTAGTGCAAAAAATGCTGCGAAGCAGCTCTCACGAGCGAAGCGAGTAAGCAGTGCAACCTTTGCTGCGAAGCAGCTCTCACGAGCGAAGCGAGTAAACAGTGCAAGCCTTTGCTGCGAAGCAGCTCTCACGAGCGAAGCGAGTAATCAGTGCAAGCCTTTGCTGCGAAGCAGCTCTCACGAGCGAAGCGAGTAAACAGTGCAAAACTTTGCTGCGAAGCAGCCTTCACGAGCGAAGCGAGTAATCAGTAAACCTTTGCTGCGAAGCAGCCCTCACGAGCGAAGCGAGTAATCAGTAAAACTTTGCTGCGAAGCAGCCCTCACGAGCGCAGCGAGTAATTAGTGCAAACCTTTGCTGCGAAGCAGCTCTCACGAGCGCAGCGAGTAAACAGTGCAAAACTTTGCTGCGAAGCAGGTCTCACGATCAGAGCGAGTACTCACGAGCGAAGCGAGTCAATTGTAAGAGCGAGCGAGCGAAGCGAGAGAGAGAGAGGTAAAGAAAGTTATTAAGAGTAAGAGGGTTCCCAAAATAGTTGGGAAGAGATGAGTTATTTTGCAGCCAAGATAAAATCTGTGTCGATAAATTATACGCTCCACCTGGTTACTCACTCACTCACTCGTACTCACTCACTCACTCACTCACTCGTACTCACGAACTCACGCACTCACTCACGCACTCACTCACTCACTCACTCGCACTCACTCACTCACTCACTCACTCACTCACTCACTCACTCACTCACTCACTCACTCACTTACGCACTCACTCACTCGCTTCGCTCGTTCGTGCTGCTCTCACGAGCAGAGCAACTACCCACGATCGAAGCAAGTAAATAGTCCAAAACTTTGCTGCGAAGCTGCTCTGACCGGAGCGAGTACCCCAAGAGCAAAGCGAGTAATGAATGAAGAATATGCCTCAAATCAGCTCTCATGAGCGCAGCGAGTATCCCACGATCAAAGCGAGTAAATTATGAGAAATATGCTGCGATGCAGCTCCTACGAGCAAAGCGAGTAGTTGATGAAAAATACACCTTCAAGGTTCACAACAAGCACTCAACGTTTAATCTTTGCTATCTTTGCTCTGAACATTGACCTTGCTACAACGAATCCTTTGAATTTAGTAACAGAAGTTTCCCTTTTGAAGAGATAATTTCACTAGAGATTATCAGTTTGATCTTTTCTGTTAGGAGTGTAAAAAAAAAATAGTTGCAAAGCTCCGCAGTAGTATGAGTTGCAAAGCTCCGCAGTAGTATGAGTTGCAAAGCTCCGCAGCACTATGAGTTGCAGCACTATGAGTTGCAGCACTATGAGTTGCAGCACTATGAGTTGCAGCACTATGAGTTGCAGCACTATGAGTTGCAGCACTATGAGTTGCAGCACTATGAGTTGCAGCACTATAAGTTGCAGCACTATGAGTTGCAAAGCTCCGCAGCACTATGAGTTACAGCACTATGACATCGCACTATGAGTTCCCAGCACTATGAGTTGCAAATCTTCGCAGCACTATGAGTTACAGCACTATGACTTCGCACTATGAGTTGCAAGACTGTGAGTTGCAGCACTATGAGCTACAGCACTATGAGTTCGCACTATGAGTTGCAGCACTATAAGTTGCAAAGCTTCGCAGTACTACGAACGAACGAACGAGCAAACGAAAGTTGCAGCACTATGACTTCGCACTGTGAGTTGCAGCACTATAAGTTTCAAAGCTCCGCAGTACTATGAGTTGAAAAGTATACTATAACTTCCTGAGTCTAAAATGATATAGTGAAAGTATCTTAAGGTTTGATCTATTATTGCGGTACCGGTCTTTAGAGGTTTGATTCATTATTATTTCTATAAAATTGGATAATCAACATCATCCTGCCATTTTATCAAGTCTTGTATTCATTGGTTTTTATAGTTGTTTTATTGTGGTTTTTAGTGGCATTTAGTGGAATTTATAATGGCCTTGTACTATCAATGTCCTTATCAATGGCCATAAAGTAACATTACCCTTACATTATTCTACCCCCTTCTCATACCCTATCAAGCCGTAAACAATTAATCATACACAAACGATGCACCCTTACAAACCTTTCACGTATAATGAGCGAAGCGAGTTATGCGAGTTATGTGAGTGTACGGTGAGCATAATGAGCTAAGCGAGTTATGTGATAATGAGCCAAACGAAATATGTGAGTGTGTGAGTGAGCATAATGAGCCAAACGAAATATGTGAGTACGGTGAGCCAAACGAAATACGTGAGTGAGCATAATAAGCCAAGCGAAATATGTGAGTGTACTTGTGAGCATAATAAGCCAAGCGAGTTATGTGAGTATACGGTTAGCATAACTCGCTTCGCTCATTATGTGAGTTCCAGTCATCACCACATGTGCAATTTCTTTATTCAAGCTGATATCTTGAGTATTGGCCAACTGTGCACGTCAAATGTGTAAGCTGAGTCTGCACAAAAGACAATAGATTTGAAAAGTAGCTCTGATGAGTAAGCTGTAATTACATTCTTTGATTTCCACTCTGTGAGTCTGTAGTAGGAAGACGATTGGTATTGAATTAAGACGATATTGAATGAAAAGAACGATTGGTATCTCTTTTCATTCAATACCAATCGTCATTCTATGCTCACCTTGGAACCTCTAAACTAAACTTGTTCAGTTGTTATCCACAAGTTATATAAATCGTAGAACTTCGCTACTCCCTTCGCTCGTCATAGAATTTCGCAACTTTGCTCCTCATAGAAATTCGCTCACTCTCTCATTCATCCTTGCAGTTGATTTTGTGTCCTGATTTAGTTGGGTATAAGAGACCAAGTTGCTATTGATTGCTATTTAATAATTTATACTTTACTTATCATGCTAATTACTCATTATGCTAATTACTCATTATGCTTTAGTTACTCATTACTCTAACTTATTATGATAATTACTCTCAAGAGACCAAAAAATATACACTTATCTTCAATCGTCTGAAACATTAGTCTCAACCAATGCTTCTTGAGATACTTTCCATTGACATGTTTCACTTTATTGTCTGAAGACAACTGCCCTGGCGTAAGTAATCCATTTTGGTTGTAAATCACATTATAGTTTGCTAATGGATGTTCGTTATCCATTTTGATTGCAAATTGATATGTCATTTCATTTCTTAATCTCACGTAATCACCCTATATGTCAGATCACCTTCATTTACTCTGTTGGTGCGTGAGTTTGAGAAGCTCTCACCAGCGTAGCGAGCTCTCTCCCAGTGTTGAGAATACGCTGCCAATCAGCTTTCACGAGCGTAGCGAGTACCCCACGAGCGGACCAAGTAATCAGTAAATGAATACGAAGTGAAGAAGCTCCCACGAGCGAAGAGAATGATTTGTGCAAAAATGCTGCAAAGCAGCTCTCACGAGTGGAGCGAGTAATCACTAAAAAGAATGCTGAGAAGCAGCTCTCACGAGCAAAGCAAGTAATCAGTCAGAAAACGTGCAGCTTAGTGGCTCTTTCTAGCGCAGAGAGTAATCAGTGAAGAAGTCGCTCCGCTCCTGTGCTGCTTCGCAGCAGTCACATTGTCAACTATTAAGTCGCTTCGCTCCTGCTTTGCACTCGACACTGAACCTTTTGATTCTTAAGAAATAAATTGCAAATACTCAATGACAACTTGGTAGCGTCACAACAATTAAAGGTGAGTACATATATCCTCGGTACAGGCCGAACGAACGAGCGAACGAACGAGCGAAGCGAGTGAGTGAGTGAGTGAGTGAGTGAGTGAGTGAGTGAGTAAGTGAGTGAGTAAGTGAGTGAGTGAGTGAGTGAGTGAGTGAGTGAGTGAGTGAGTGAGTGAGTGAGTGAGTGAGTGAGTGAGTGAGTGAGTGAGTGAGTGAGTGAGTGAGTGAGTGAGTGAGTGAGTGAGTGAGTGAGTGAGTGAGTGAGTGAGTGAGTGAGTGAGTGAGTGAGTGAGTGAGTGAGTAAGTGAGTGAGTAAGTGAGTGAGCAAGTGAGTGAGTAAATGAGTGAGTGAGTACGTGCGTGAGTACGTGAGTGCGTGAGTGAGTGCGTGAGTACGTGAGTGCGTTGAGTGAGTTCCATTTGTTCTCTCCGAAGAAAACCTCTAATAGAACTAGCGACAATAAACAGTCAAGTTAGTTGTCTAACCAGTCCTATATGAATGGGACGAAACTTGAAAGTTTGCCTATACCAAAGGTCCCTCCCTTTGGAAGTTTGGTGACTTTTCCAAAGGTGATTCGTTTTCACTCACGAACTCACCAACTTACGCACTCACGAACTCACTCACATTATCCATTCATCTAATCTATCGTACTTGCTCTGTAAACCTCATATGTGTCAACATGTGGGCTATTCCTTGATTGTACATATTTAATTGTGAGCGAGTAGTGTAGTGGGGGATCACACGGGAATTGTACAGTTGATATTGTCAGCTTCCACAGGCTAATAGGCTAGAATCATATGGGGATTCTCAGGCTAATAGCTATTGGGCAGGCTTTATATTCGGTACAGACAATATTGTCATTACGCTGTGTGAGGTAGTGTAAGGTAGTGTGAGGCAGTTTGGGTCTTTAAAGGTTTTTTACCAGCCACAAAATGCTACGAAGCAACGTTGAGTAGCGAGTGAATAGTGCTAAAAGGATGTTGCGAAGAAGCTCACACGAGCGTACTGAGCTCTCGCCAGCGTAGAAAACATGCTGCGAAGCTGTTGCGAAGAAGCTCACACGAGCGTACTGAGCTCTCGCCAGCGTAGAAAACATGCTGCGAAGCTGTTGCGAAGAAGCTCACACGAGCGTACTGAGCTCTCGCCAGCGTAGAAAACATGCTGCGAAGCTGTTGCGAAGAAGCTCACACGAGCATACTGAGCTCTCACCAGCGTAGAAAGCATGCTGCGAAGCTGCTTTCAGGGGGGTACCGAGTACCCCACGAGCGGAGTGAGAGATCAAAATATGCTGCGGAGCAATATGTTGAGGAGCAGACCTTACAAGCGGAGCTTGTATTATGTGAAGAATGCTGGGGTAGCAGCTTTTCAGAACCCAGAGTGTACTCAGTGCGAACAAAACCGCGAAGCAGCCCTCGCGAGCAGAGCGAGTACCCACGAGTGAAGCGAGCAAACAGTGCAAAACTTAGCTGCGAAGCAGCTCTTACGAGCGAAGCGAGTACCCATGAGTGAAGCGAGTTAGCAGTACAAATCTTTGCTGCAAAGCTGCTCTCACGAGCAGAGCGAGTACTCACGAGCGAAGCGAGTTAGCAGTACAAAACTTTGCTGCGAAGGAGCATTCACGAGCGGAGTGAGTATTTAGGCAAAAATGCTGCGAAGAAACTCTCACAAGCGGAGCGAGTACTCCGCGAGCAGACCGAGTAATTAGTAAATGAATACGTCGTGAAGCAGCTCTCACGAGCGTAGCGAGTAAACAGTGCAAAAATGCTGCAAAGCGAGTGCGTGAGTGAGTGAGTGAGTGAGTGCGAACAATTGAGTGAGTGAGTACGTGAGTGAGTACGTGAGTGTTTGAGAACATTTGAGTGAGTGTGTGAGTGAGAGAGTTAGAAGAATTGAGTGAGTGAGTCCGTGCATGGGTGAGCCCGTGCCTGGGTGAGTTCGTGCATGGGTGAGTCCGTGCATGGGTGAGTCCGTGCATGGGTGAGTGAGAACAAATTCGCTTCGCTCGTTTGAGTTGCGAAGACAATGTGCGGTATAACTTGTCATACCATTGATGGAAACCTCTAAAGACCCGTACCGCAATAATGCAGCTCTCATGATCAGAGCGAGTACTCACGAGTGAAGCGAGTTAGCCGTACAAATCTTTGCTGCAAAGCTGCTCTCACGAGCAGAGCGAGTACCCACGATCGAAGCAAGTAAATAGTGCAAAACTTTGCTGCGAAGCTGCTCTGATCGGAGCGAGTACTCACGAGTGAAGCCAGTAAACAGTGCAAAGCTTTGTTTCGAAGCAGCCCTCACGAGTGGAGCTAGTACCCCAAGAGCAAAGCGAGTAATAAACGAAGAATTTGCAGCAAAACACCTTTCACGAGCGCAGCAAGTTCTAAGAAACAGAGCGAAATGCTGCGAAGAATCTCTCTCGAGCGTAGCTCACGAACGTAGCAAGTAATCAGTGCAGAAAAATGCTGCGAAACTGCCTTCACTGCCATAGCAAGTACACAAGTAACTAAGCAAATGCTTCAAAGAAGTTCCTACTAACGTTACGAATACCCCGCGAACGGTGCAAGTACAGTGTGCGAAGAAAACGGTGCGCAGCAGCTTTCATGAGCGTAGCGAGTACCCTGCGACTGGAGCGAATAGTCAGAAAAAATTGCTGCAAAGCAGCTCTCGCGACAATAACGACTACCGCAGTAATTAATCAAATACTGCGAAGCAGCTGTCACCATCATAGCGAGTTACCCAGTGTGCTGCGAAAAAGATCCCAATAATGTAGAGAATTCCTTACAAGTGCAACGAGTATTCAGTGCGAAAAAACGCTGTAAAGCAGCTCTCATGAACATAGCAAGTACCTCACAAATGTAATGAGAATTGAACAAATACTGAAAGGCAGCTCTCACTAGCGGAGCGAGTAATCAGTGCAAAAAAAAATGCTGCAAAACACTTCTGATGAACGTCGCAAGTACCTCACGAATGTAGCGAGTTCCCTAGTAATTGAATGAATGCTACGAAGTAGCCATAGCCAGCGTAGCTAGTACCTCACTAATTAAAGAAATGATGTGAAGCACTCCAGGGAATAAAAATAAGACTGCAAAGGAGTCCTCTCAAGCGTAGCGAGTACCTCACAAGCATAGCTAGCATTCAGTGCAGTTGAGCAAAAATGCTGCGAAGCAGTTTTCAGCGAATCGAGTAATCAGTGAGCAAATCATGCGAACAACATGCTGCGAAGCAGCTTTCACGAGCGTAGCAAGTAATCGATGAAAAAGCGTGCTGCGAAACGTGCTGCGAAGCAGTTCTCACGAGCGTAGCGAGTAATCATTAAAAGAAGGTGCTACGAAGCAGTTCTCACGAGCGGAGCGAATACCCCACCAGCGAAGCGAGTAAACAGTGCAAAACTGAACTCACTCAATCACATATACCCACTCACATACACCAACACACATACACCCACTCACATAAAACCACTCGCATACACTCACTTAATCACAGACCCACCATGTTAGTTTAAACCCGTTCATATTTGTTATATTGAAGATTTATACCCTTACTTCCTTTATCACAAAAAATGCTATTCCTTATATATTTGCTTGATGTGTGGGTTGCATCTACACTTCTGAACAACCACATTCTTCAAGCTGACATAACAGCTTTGTCTATAACCTCATTAGTGTTTTAGTACCAAGTCATACACCTGACATTGCTTATGTCAAGTGTTTAAATCAACTCATCTGGATAGTGTATTCTGAAGAGTATTCCGAGTAATTATGTGCACTCACGAACGAGCGAACTCACGAACGAGCGAACTCACGCACTCACGCACTCACGCACTCACTCACGCACGCACGCACTCAGAATTTAATCATATTCAACCAGAGTCACTGCATGAATGCCACATTTTAGAGAAGAATAAAAACGTAGAAAGATGTCAAAATTTAGCTGTGCTTTAGACTTTAGCTGCTGGCTTACAGTTTTGACAGTGTTGGTACTTCCAAGGCCCAGCATGCCAGCTCATCCACGAACGGAGCGAGTTATTGGTGCAAAAATGCTTCGAAGCCTTCGTGAGCGATCATTCCGAAATGAAAGAAGAAACCATCAATGAAAATTCACACATTAGCACTTGTAGCTTCTTATTTAGTGGTCAACTCTTCAGGTAACAAATTTGTAATCCAAATCCACTAACCTCGAGTAATAACGAACTCACGAAGGGAGTTTAAACGAACTCACGAAGTGAGTGAGTGTATAGCATTAATACCATCTCTATGAATTCAATGATTTTTATGATTTCTAAATTTGCAAAATTAAAACGTCTCACCCACTCACTCGCAAGCTCACCCACTCACGAACTCACGAACTCACGAACGAGCGAACGAACGAACGAACGAACGAACGAACGAACGAACTCACTCGTTAACCTCTACAACTGATATTTTTACATAAGTCCAATAAAGAATACCCATTAACCAATGTCAAATGAAGTTGACTAGAATTGTAACAAAATTGACATTTTGCAGCCTTTGGCTATGTGAATTGAAGGTGAACCAAAGGATGAAGTTGAGACGTATGATATCATATAAATTCTCTTGTTTTCTCACCAACATTACCTCACGAACTCACGAACTCACTCACGCACTCACAAATGAACAAACTCGCTTCGCTCGTTTGTTCTCACTCACTCGTTTGTTCTCACTCACTCGTTTGTTCTCACTCACTCGCAAGCCAGACTTTATACTCGATTAATGCCAAAAATGTAATATTGATAAATTTATGGTATTCTTTGCTCGTAAAGGTGTCAACCTTTGAGTGAGTGAGTGAGTGGGTATAGAATCTTTAATTTACATACGAACGAATTAGCAAAGTGAATTTTTGATTTAAAAGTATTTTACCCTGCCTTTGAGTGTCAATCGAGCACAGTGAGATTGAGGTGATGCGGAGTACCATAGTCAATCGAGCGAAACGAGTGTCAACTACGCATTTTATTCCACATGATAACTTTTTGAGTATGCAACGTTCTCTTGCATTCACGCACGCACGCACTCACTCACTCACGGACTCACTCAAATGTTCGCACGCACTCGCACTCACTTTCACTCACTCACTCTCACTCACTCACTCACTCGCTTCGCTCGTTCGATTTACCGAGCGAAAGAACTGTGAAGCAGAATAAGAGCGAAGCGAGATTTATTGTACGATAGAGCTGTGAAGCAGCATAAAAGCGAAGCGAAATTGAATGTGTAATATATCTGCTGCGATGCAGCATTTGAGCGAAGCGAGATTCATAGTGCAATAGAGCTGCGAAGCAGCATACGAGCGAAGCGAGATTCATAGTAAAAAACAGCTGCTGCAGCATTGGAGCGAAGCGAGATTCATAGTAAATTAGAGCTGCTGCAGCATTCGAGGGAAGCGAGATTCATAGTGCCATAGAGCTGCGAAGCACCATTTAAGCGAAGCATTTATTGTCCAGTAGAGCTGCGAAGCAGCATGAGTGAGTAACCCACCAAACAAATGAGCGAAGCGAATTTGTGAGTGAACACAAGTAACTACTAGTATAGCGAGTGAGTTTGTTATCAAGTGTGATTGAGCTCATCATTGAGTTAAGTTTATCATTTTCTTTTTCCAAAGGTCCGAACGAACGAGCGAAGCGAGTGAGTGAGGTCGTGAGGGCGTGAGTGCGTGCGTAGTGGAGCAAAGTAGGAGCGAAGTAGGAGCAAAGAAGGAGCAAAGTAGGAGCAAAGTAGGAGCAAAGTAGGAGCGAAGTAGGAGCGAAGCGACTAAAAAGAATAGATTAGCAGCTGCTGCGAAGCAGCTTAGGAGCGAAGCGACTATAAAGAATATCGTATCATCTGCTGCAAAGTAAGAGCGAAGCGACTATAAACGTATCAACCGCTGCGAAGCCGCTCTTTCGTTTGCTCGCTCGTTCAATCAAAGAATTCGCTACTCACGTACTCACTCACGCCCGCACTCACTCACGAAGCGAAAGAGAGAGAGTGTGTGTGTGTGTGTGTGTGTGCGAGGAGTAGCAAACTTTTGAGTGAGTGTGAACAACTAACAAAGTGAGTGAGCTCTCTTTTTCATTCGTAGCGAATTCAAAAAGAACAAACGAACTCACTCGCTTCGCTCGTTCGTCCGAAGGAGTGCGTGGATATAGAACAAAGACCCGAGTGAATGGGTACGATGAAACAAGAAACAAATGCTTAGCTCGCTTCGCTCGTAGCTATTCAACTATGGAACCCGATATTCTCCATAAGCTGGTTGTCACACTTTGTGAGTTGCAAGTAGGAATAGGATTTATAGAAATGTTATATTAGTGTATTATCTTCTGTACAACAAATCAATACTTTTTACAACCATTTTTGCATCTTCGTAAAGCCTATTGTGACTGTAGCTGTATTGAATTCTTCGGTAGTGATTAGCAACCCTATCTGAATAATGCTTTGTGAGGTTGTGAGGTTGTGAGTGAGATTACGAGTGTATGAGTGAGGTCGTTTTGCCAATTTGATCGTTTTGCCAATTGACCCTTTTGATCGTTCATTCAGTTTTCATATCCACAATTTAATATCACTTCAAATGATGTGAGTGACATATATTATGTGCGTGAGTGCGTGCGAGTGAGTGCGTGAGTGCGTGCGAGTCCGTGCGTTCGTCCTTTCGTTCTTTCGAAACCAACCCCTTCGGCCCCTTCGGCCCCCTTCGATCCATGGATTGCCAATGGTTGTCGTATCAAGCTAGCAACCCGCCAATGCTTCATTTTTTCGTAAGGCCGACACTCCCTCACTAGCAGGATAGCTGCGAAGCAGTACAGGAGCGATTATCTCTATGTTCCATGTATATATCTTAATTCACCATTTCCCCCGAAAGCTTTCACCAATTATAATAATCATACAGCAACAATGTGACATTAGCTGATTAGCTCAGGCAAGGTTGATCAACGTAGCGAGTAAACAGTGCTAAAAATGCTGCGAGGCAGCTTTAACAAGCGTAGAGTGAAACTAGTGCAAGGAATGTTGCGAAGCAGCTCCCACGAGCGGAGTAAATAATTGGTTCAGAAGAATACTCAGAAGTAGCTCTCACGAGTGGAGCTAGTACCCCACAAACTCACGAACTCACGAACCCACGAACGAGCGAACGAGTGATTTCGTTCGTTCGGTCGTTCGTTCGTTCGGTCGTTCGCTCATTTGTTCGTTCTTGTGAGTTGGCTCACTCTATTAGCTCTACCTGACTATGCTACATCCAGTGAGTGAGCGACTGCGTGACTGGGTGAGTGAGTGCGGTACGGGTCTTTGGAGGTTAGTACAATTGGCTGCGAAATCTGCAAAATCTGCAAAATCTGCAAAATCTGCTGCCTTCAGAGCAATGTCATCATGCTAACTTTACAACATAGTGTTATGTTTCGGTCATCTAGAAATGGTTGAGAATCTTATTGTTTTACTCACAAACGTGATCTCACGAACGAACGAACGAACGAACGAACGAACGCACTCGCTTCGCTCGTTCGTTCGTAAGCAGTGAAGGCACAGCTAGCTATCGAATTGGACAAGACTAACACTAACAATATCCCAATACCAATCACAGGATATTGAAATCATAGTTATCATACACATAATCAATCATAAGAAACATCAAGTTTAGTATGGATTTCATAAAAGTCTTGACATATTAAAAGATCTCCTCACTGATTATTCATTGGTGCGAAGGCTGTGGTTTGAACGAGCGAAGTGATTGAGTGAGTAGCGAAAATGAGCAGTAGCGAAAATGAGCAGTGAGTAGCAAAAACGACCAATGAGTAGCAAAAACAACCAATGAGTAGCGAAGAAGCAGCAGCAAAAGCAAGCTTGAAAGACTTAATGACTGCGTGTGAGTAGCAAACTTTTATGATTTGAATAAGATCTCTATGGTTTTGGTATTTGATAACGATGGATGTAAAGATCAGTCCCGTATCAACCAATATACAGATTAAGAGTCGTGTATATTGTGTATGATAGAGGTGACAGGGTACCAATATGGTGCCATGGAGGTACTATTCTTATATACTTACATGTATTTTCAATGGAACTAACCTACGAACATTTGATATCGTTCATGAGTGAGTGAGTGAGTGAGTGAGAACAATTGAGTGAGTGAGTTCGTGAGTGCGAGTGAGTCCGTTCTTTCGTTCACACTCACTCATACACTTTGTGAGTTGTTCACACTCACGAACGAACAAGATACAAATTGCCATCATGCTACTCAAATTTACCAATCTTGATTGAAATCACTGTATAATACTAAACAGTTGAGTAGAGACTTTAAACATTTTGGTCATTTTGTTTGAATTTCATTAAAATGTCCCATCTAAATGCTGTCCCCTTACGGAAAAATGCGACAGTAACGAACAACCGAACAAGCGAGCGAAGTGAGTGAGTAACGAATACTTATACTTTGAACAAGCGAAGCGAGTTAGTGATTGAGTAGCGATTTTGATTCGAACCATTGCTCGTATATACACCAAGAGATTATAAATACAACTTGGCCATATGGATATTATTGCGAGTTCGTTTGTTCGTTTGTTCGTTCGTTCGTTCGTTCGTTCGTTGGTGACTATCAAGCACTCATAGTACTGCAAAGCACTACTATGACTTGTTCAAATTCACTACGCACTCTCAACCTCTTGATCCATTTCTGACAATTAAACTGTGAATATGGAACTCACTCACAAATTACTCCCAAATCACTTACAAGTCACGAACGAACGAACGAACGAACGAACGAACGAACGAACTCACATATTACTTACAAAGTAATTACAAATCACTCACACACGAACGAACGAACGAACTAACTCACGAACTAACTCACGAACTCTCTCACTCACTCGCTTCGCTCGTTCATTCGCTCATTCGCTCATTCGTTCGGAACTATCCCCAAATTTTATCAATACTATAGCAGTACTACCCGATCATTCTTAAATAATTAATTCAAGTTGCAAATTTGGCTCTATGACATCATAAATCTTTAGTGCTTTACAAATATCATACGATTAATTATCCGAATGAACAACGAAATCTCAATTCACATTTTGTACGAGTCTATAAGTGTCACTTTTCACTCACTCACTCACTTCGCTTGACCGGCCCCGTAATACCCTAGGTGAATGCTGTAACGTTGAATCAAGGCTGAAATGAACTACTGATTGCTTCATCCCCAGTGAAATCCTTTGGAGATGAATAAACTGATATAGTATACATAGTATAAAGTGGTGTCATTTGTCTCGGGTCGCACTCAATAAACTAGTGCTGCAACTAGTGCTACGAAGCAGTACCATTCGTCACTCCCTCACTCAACGAATACTACACATGCACTCATAGAATGCTTTGCAGTAGTATAGGCCCTAGGTTCCAATATACTACGCATGTACTTATAGTATTGATTCGCAGTAATATACGCCATAGGTCTCAATAAACTACACATGCACTCACTCACGAACTTACAAACGAGCGAAGCGAGTTTGCTCACTCACTCAACCACTCACTCACTCACTCGAGCACTCACTCACTCACGCACGCACGCACGCACTCACTCACTCACTCACTCACTCACTCACTCACTCACGCACGCACGCACGCACTCACTCACTCACTCGCACTCGCACTCGCACTCGCACTCGCACTCGCACTCACCCTCTCACTCACTCACTCACTCACTCACTCACTCACGCACTCACTCTCACTCACTCACGCACTCACTCATTCACGCACTCACTCATTCACTCACTCACTCATTCACTCACTCACTCACTCACTCACTCACTCACTCACTCACTCACTCACTCACTCACTCACTCACTCACTCACTCACTCACTCACTCACTCACTCACTCACTCACTCACTCACTCACTCACTC